>JAODYD010000006.1:223319-351131 GCA_026262445.1 Bipolaris bicolor | reverse complement strand
CCCCGAAGGTCGTCATATGCACCTTGCTTGCCGTGTCCTTGATGCTGACCTCATGTGAGAAAGCAACGAAAACGATGCTGAATGATTGCCAACATGAATCCACTTCTGTTTCACCACCAGACGTTTTGTCATCTCCCCCCCTCTCCATTTCAGCTACCCCAAAGGAATGCATTCCGTCTGTACATTGAGCACATGGGTGCTGTTGCAAGTCCCGCGCCGAGTCGCCTCATTCGCCTCGTCCGCCTCATTGAACGGTAGCAGCAGCGGCGGGAACAACTTGCGCCTAAAGCGTGGTGGTCGCTTGCGATTCACCGTAGAAGCATTCTGGAAGGCGAATCATTGGACGGGTTACCAAAGCGCGACCTATGCGTCGTGGATCTGCACAAACTGACTCGCACTCGACCCAAATCATGAGGCAGGAACCAAGAAAAATTACGGCGCAGCATCTCTTGTCTTGCCATCGCTTGTGCGCTTTTTTTCCCTTCAAGATGCTGCGGAATCGTGGGATTGGTCCGGTCATTAAAAGCCGGACGAGCGACATGTCTGTATGCGTATGTACATACAAGTGTATATACATGGAGGAAATTCCTTGGCCCTTTTGGATTGGTGTTTGGTGGTAATTCCATCGCCAAACTCCGCCTTTCGTCCAACTAGGTACTCTACTACTAGTCACTAAAGTACTAAATATACTAAACATGTAGAACATGTATATGTGTGTATGTAGATATGCGAAGTTACGTACCCGCTTGCTTGCTTGCTTTGCTTGGCCCACGACAATAATTTGCTCACGTTGAAGGTTACAAAATCCACGACCGTGCAGTTTTTGAGCTGCCACTCAAGAATCGGTTCTATCGCTCCGTCGTCAAAGTGTGTCTGACGGGGTGCGTAGCTGGGTCAAAGAAAAAAAAGTTGGTTGCTTTTTGTCGTTTGGGGTTTGGCAGTTCCGATTCCCCGACCTAGTACAAGTAGCTCAACCTTGACACGACATGGGCTTGTGCAGTGCAAGTGCACGCGCTGCTCATCAGCCTAGACGTATCTGTGTGTGTCTTGACGGGCGCCAATTTGGTTTTCTTGTCTAGCGGCTGATGACGCGCCGGCTCGACCATGCCATGGTGCAATTGCGCTAAAAAAGTGAAGTCCAGAGTATCGTACTACACCCGAAAAAAATCACCGTCCTTGACTCGCGTCCCTCTTCGCGTGGATGGCTTCCCGGCATCCCACTTACTGCTCGCTAAGTTGTATACGGTCGATGAATGGGGGGTAGGGGTGGGGTCACGGATTGTGTGGTTTTAACCTTTACACCGAAGCCGCGCTTAGATGACACGAACAATCTTTCCCTTGCAAAATGGTATTCCCGCATAGCCTCTTTTTTTTTTGGTCGGCAAACAGCCTATCACCGTTGCGCGCGGATACGCGGAACAAAAACGCCCAATTTTCGCATGCCCTTGATCATTTTTCTAGGGTTGGTCGCACCCAAAACCTGCATGGGTAATGTATCATCCGGTGTATCTTTCTTGCTTACAACATTGTTGCTAACCCAGTCCCCCCCTCATCGCCGTCGTCGTCTGGGGAGTCGGGTACGGCCGCTAGCTTTTGCGAACACAACAACTGTACAGGGTCCTTACCGGTAGGTTAGCGTTTTTTTCTCCTTCATCTTCTTTTTTTGGGGGGTTGCCTTGCTTCCAGGCTAAGGATTGCCGTCAAGTTCCACTTACCCCCCCAATCCCTGCCTCGAAGCTAAGTACACCTTTATTTTGTCTCTTAGGCTGTGGATTTTCGCAGCCACAACTTTACATACGCCGGAGGAATTTTTTTTCTTCCAAGGCAAACACTAGTAACCCGCACAGTAATAGCGTGAGTCGGCAGTTTGTGACGTGCGTCGGTACTTGTGTGATGCACGATTGTGAATCAAGATGCTCTCCTCCAGCGCGCGCAACAACTACCACGACTGGCAGGTGACACAGAGTCGAAGGGCATGCCGTTTCACATCCTTTTTGGTGCTCCAGGATCTTCGCTGGACGCCTAATCGGTACGGCCCGAGCTGTCAAGAGATGGATGAGTAAAAAAACACCCCAAGGCTGGCTTGGGTGTGCATGTATTGAAGAAGCCCTGGAGCCCGTCCTGACAGCGGTAAGATTACGCGTGCGCCGACAGAGGGCGACGAGAAAAAACGTGTATGTACTAAGTATGTACCGTATATGCCGCTGATTAGCAACGCCAAAGTTTGTCAAGAAACTCTGACCAAAGGTGTTTTCATTGCAAGGACTAGGATCTGCATGGCTTGTGATAGGCCGACTGTTTTGGTTTGGGGGCAACGGGGGTGGGGGAAACGGCAGACAGGTATTGTAATTTTTTTCATCTTCCCAAAACCTTCTTTGGACGGGCAAACTCGGCGCTAGGGGTGTTGGTTGCACAAAGACCGGGCGCGCGACAAAAAGGCTTATTACATCCGGACCGGAGGGGTCATCGCCGATGTCCAGGTCAGAAATACTTTACAGCAATGCAACAAAAGGTCCCGCCATGGCATGGGCGGAGTAAAGTCCGTGGCACTTGGACAGCGGCACTTTCCCACCCTTGCTTCAATCTGAGACGTACGACAAAGTCCCAAGTATGACGTGCAGCAGGCTATTGAGCTAGTCGCGGATCACCTCGGAGCTTTAACGTCGGGTCATGCGCGGATGTGGAGACGATTAATTGGAGCACGACTACTTACCACAAAACAGTAGAAGCGGGACGCAGAGACAAAATTCGGTTCGCCCGTTTTGAAATATTAACAACCCTGATCGTCTCCCATATAGGCTCGGCGGACCTGAGTGCCGCTAGAAAAAACGACACAGATATAGTTGGCGGGCTGACAAAAGGCTACTACTCCAATGCTCTGTTACAAGGGGCCGGCGGTGCTTCGGTGCAACGCTTCAACCTCCGCACCCCCGCCGGCGCTACCCATGAGAAACGTGGGCAAGCTCAGTTTGGCAAGACTAGCAGTTTAATACCGGATCTGCGCGGGATGGCTAGTAAGTGTGTATGGACTCGAGTACATGTAGAATAGAGGCTAGACATGGTCATGGCAGGGTCAAGCATCCCCCCTTCTCTTCGGAAGCATGGAAACGACGACACGAGCCATGCTGACGTTGAGCTGCCGCAAGCAATACCGGGGTTGTTGTCGAGCAATGATTGCGAAACTCATGACGATGCTGGCGCCATGGTGCTTGTGGCAATAAGCCGATCGCCTATAATCCATAGGGCTCGGGTGTCGTAAATGCACGAAAGCCTGCAAAGCTTCCCGCCTCATGTCCACCTCCGCCTTTCGGTGACATCGCCGAAGCCCGGTCAAGACGGAGCAAGGCTTGAAAGGACGAGGCTGACGTGGAGGGGTAATATATGTGTTTTGTGTGTGTGTGTGTGTGTGTGTGTGTGTGTGTGTGTGTGTGTGTGTGTGTGTGTGTGTGTGTGTGTGTGTGTGCGTGTATACTTAGTAAGTATGGACGTACGGATATAGATGTAGGATACAGCTGTGTGTACATACTTAGTACTAGTACATATATGTAGGGTGTGTCTTTTTGGTCAAATAATATTCTTGTCTCGCAATAGGATGACGGGTCATGTGACATGTGGGGGGATATGCCTCGGATGACATGACTCGCTATTGGGAACAAGTGACTGGTCGCCTGAAGGTGTGTACATACATTGTCGTTTGTATCTCAGTATCTATATCACATGCATGTGATATAAATGGTCATTTGTCTGGATAATGCTTGATCAAGTGTCAGCCAACAACTGCATCATGGACACGATCGACGGGAGCTTCCGGCAAGGGGTTGCAAGTCTAGAAGGCTGGATTATGAGAGGCAGTCATGACATGATTAGCACATTGCATATGATAAGTTGTGGTTGCTGACTATTGTTCGTTTTGATCCGTATCTCGCTCGGTTTGACTCGCAATTCTTGCCGTAGTACCCTGATGTCTCGTTGTACCTGCCTCGTCGCATTGGAAGAACGGCCGTCCCCATCTCACAGCTCACACACATCCATACGGTACATGCGTTTTTTTGCATCTGCCGAGGGGACGTCTGTGAGCGTGTTTGTAGCCCAATATGATTGTGGATTCGTAGTGAGCCTTGGTCAGGCCTTGTCACCGCCCGTAGGCCGAGCTGCAGCCGTTCCAAGACCAAGCAGCTTGCAAGGCTGACTGACTGCAGGATTGGGTGTGCGATGCTTCGTCTCGGGTATTCCTGCTTCGTCACGGGTGGACATGAAGGAGGTGAAAGATTGAAAGAGTCGGTATGTCGGACAAGCGTCCGATTCAGGAAGGACGAGTCCGTTAGCGAGCCGTCATCATGGTAAGCAATATGCGGGGCCCATATAGGGCTGCATGAGCCGGGAGCACTCATGTCAAGGTCTAGCTCTGGAGAAGGAAAAAAAATTTAAAACAAGCCAAAACCGTGGTGGTGACAACGAGCGGCAAAGTCCGCTGTCAAGGCGTGGGAAGTTTGAATATCCTCAGCCGTGTGAACATGTCACTTGCTTACGCTCGTGACGCGGGATGCTGCATTTTATGCCGGTCTGCATAATATAAAAGTCAGAAAAGACCCGAAAGGATATGCACGACATGAATGAGACGTGTCGGTGTGGGCTCTGGCAGAGAGACCATCCTGGTTGGATAAAATATCGAATTGAATCGACGGCCAGGGTGTTGCGTGTTGGTTTTGGGTGTGTCCATGTCACGAGCAGGTCGGTGCCGCAAAGTGTGAATCTTGTTGCTGTGTGTTGAGGACGGGGTGGGTGCTAGTGACGGGTCAAGACGCATGCATGCAAGCCGTGTGCTTGGTAAGTCGGATATACAAAGGCATGTGAGCAGGCGGCCAAAGTGTAGCCGTTGAGCCAGAGTTGGAGCGTGAAAAGGTGAGAGAGCGTCTTTTTTAGCGTGGCACTAGATGCACCCTGATTGGACACGACGACGTGTCCCCGAGGCGAGACTGCTCACGGCGCCGCCTTGTCTTCTCATCCGCATTTAGCATCCAAACATAACATGTCCCTACCACACGACATCCCAACCCCCGACAATGCCTTTTATGTGCTCGTCACGGGCGCCAACAGGTTTGCAGCTCGAACACGCTAGGCTCGGTGGCACACAGTTGACTCGTTTCGCAGCGGCCTCGGCCTCGGGATCGGGACTCGGCTGATTGATGAGTTTCTCCAGACCCGGCCCCAGACGGAATCCCTCGTCCTCATCATCACCACACGCGATCAGCGCAAAGGCGACGCCACGATTCATAGGCTAGAGCAGCACCTGGCAAATACCATCCGCTCCCATGAGCGCAAGCTCCCAGGCATTGCTCAGGTTCTGCGCAACCGGGTATACTTTCGGCAGGAGCGCTTAGATCTGCTCAGTCTGGTCTCGGTGCAGAAGCTTAGCAAAAAGCTACGAGAGACGACGCCTAAGCTCGACGTGCTCATCTGCAACGCTGGCATTGGCGGCTGGACAGGAATCAATTGGCCCCAGGCTATTTGGACCATCCTCACCAATTGGAGCCATGCCATCACCTGGCCTACGTACAAGATTTCTGGTATTGGATGGCTTGCAAAGCCCCAGATACAGGCGGAAATGGAGGTGGAAGAGGCGCCTCTGGGCCAAGTCTTCTGTGCCAACGTCTTTGGTCACTACATGCTGGGCCACTACCTTGCACCGCTTCTGGCCAAGCACCCCAAGAGCAGCAAGACGAGGGGTCGCATCATCTGGGTCAGCAGTCTTGAGGCGTACGACCACGTGTTTGATGTGCAAGATATCCAAGGCATACTTTCTGACATGCCATACGAGGCCAGCAAGCGTTTAACGGATGTCTTGGCGATTTCGTCCAGGCTACCATGTACAAGGCAATGGGTGGCCCAGTATCTGGAGGCAGGCAAAGGCCAAGCCAAGGAAGAGGATGATGAGGAGACGACTGAGCCACGGCTGTACGTCACGCACCCGGGGATTTGCGGAACGGCGATTATGCCGCTCCCGCTGATACTCGAGTACTGCATGCTGATTGCCTTTTATGTGGCGCGATGGGTGGGCAGTCAGTGGCACACGGTCAGCGTGGAGAAGGGGGCGACGGCCATGGTGTGGCTAGCGCTTGTGAGTCAGAGCACCCTGGACAGCATCGAGGCAAACGAGGGCGTGGGCAAATGGGGGAGTGCAACAGACTTTTGGGGACAGGAGCGTGTAGATCGCACCGAGGTGCCGGGGTGGGGTTGGGGAGGCAAGATTGGAGAAGAGGGGAGGAGGAAAGGCAGGGATCCGTATGCAAAGGACCTGTGCAAGGAGAGCCAGGAGCGGTTTGTCGAGACGGGGACCAAATGCTGGGAGCAGATGGAAAGGCTGCGTGTCGAATGGGAGGATCGGCTACGTAGCGCTGGAGTGGGTGTGGATATGTCGTGAGGCAGCAATCTTGTTGGTACATGGAAGAACCGGGGCAGACAGATGGGCAGGCAATTTGAACAGGGTGTATGTTGAGTATATACGTACGTACATACGTATGTGAGTAGTGTAGACATGTAAGTACATGGTACAGTATATGTGTGGTGTGTATTATTGGTATTATTTCTAATGGGGTGTAATGTTTGTGGAGGTGGTTGTGCTGATGATTGATATTGGGTGGTGGTGGTGGTGGTGGTGGTGGTGGAGTAGGTGGAGGAGGAAGAGCAAGGTTTGGGCTAAGTACTGTCGCCATGCTTGCCCCGCTCCTGCATGCAACAATGTCATGCTCAAAGGCCCAGTCAGAGAGCGCAAAAGGTCGAGGAGGTGAAGAGGGCGCATGGCAGGTACATGTACTAGCTGGCGACCGACATGAGTCCGAGGCATCGGAGCATGGTCCGATGGGCGATCACTGAAGATGGGTATCTAGTGTGTACATGGCTATACTATGTGGTGAGTATGCGGTGGTTTGCGATAGCTGCTACATGGCCGATTTGAGGCTCGGGCCTGTGCCGGCGAGGATTGACAGGTGAAGGGCGGGTGCCAGATGGCTCAACAGCCCGAGTCGGTCGACGGCGTGCGGTTGGCGAGCAAGAAGCCCCGACAACAAGTTGCCAAAGCAACTGAGGCGAAGGAAAAGTATATCATGACGCCCGTGGCCCGTCGGCCGTGTGTGTCCATGTCGTGGAGCAGTGTGGATGGCAGCTTGGCAAAAAAAGCACGTGACGGAACCATCCATGAGCGTACCACCAGTGCAGCGCTACTGAGGACAGTCGGGTCCAGCCCACCGACGCCCAGCGACAGCCACGGCCCTAGGGACGCGCCGCCCGTTTTACCATGCGAGGTCGCCATCCAACAGCAGGGCGAGCTGGCGCGTCCGTGTTTGGACGGGCATCAAGGACGTGTGTGCGAGTATGGATGGATGTGCATATACTCATGGTGTGTGGAGAGAGGGGGGGTGTTCGTGACGCCATGCAGGCCTCATGCAGGTCGGGCAGGGAGGCGGGCGCCCAAGGACAAGGGGGGGCGGCGCCCCTCGAAAAGCCCCCCATCTCCCCACGCACTCGCCGGCGACGGCGGACGGTTGCAGTGGAAACGCGGACAGTGCAACAGTGGACAGTGGGCGGTGGCCAGCGACTAATAAAAGGCGGGCGCCCAAGATGCAATGGCAGCATGGCAGCCCGTTGGACTGGGCCGCTCACTAGCAAGTCGTTGATGCTACTGCCAAGGGCTCCCGTTGTGCCTCTGCCCTCGACCTGCCCCTTCCCTTTCTCGCTTGACCCTTCAGGGCCTAAGGCGGCTCCCCGTGGCAGGTGGCGGTGGTGGCGGCCCTTGATGCCCGATTCAGCCCCCCCTTTGACCATTGTAGTTGTGCCATTGACCCCAAGTCTGCTCTTGACGTGCACCACCAACACCACGCCTCGACGTGCGCCAGCAAGCCCAGTACCGTGCGCCCTCGTTCTTCTTCTTCTTCTTCGTCCTCGTCGCCACATTGCTTTTGCCACACTTGCGCGTGTCATCACGCGTCCTAATGCAACCTATCCACTAACCCAAATACTCAGCCGCCACCGTTGCTCTCCCACAATCGCAACCACAAGCACTGTACATACATACATACAAACATCACATACATACACACACGTGCGAGGAGGGTACAGTACAATCCACTGCGACGCGTCTAGCAACCAATCAATGGAACCCAAGGGCGATCCGCTCCCGAGCGACTTCCCTCCCGTCTTCACACGCGACACTACACTTGGCGCCCTCTTGCGCGCACCCCCGCCATACATTGTCCTCGCACACGACTCGACATTTACAACCGCCTAGGACCTTTGTGCTAGAAACAGGGTCGTGTTTCTGGCCTCTGGTTCCCTCATTTATATTCCCCGCCTGCAGCTAAAACCCACGCCGCCTGTGTGTAGAATCCCTATACCAACATGTCTACATCGCCTTCTCTACGCTCCTCCTCGTTTGGAGACATGCCAAGTCCCTCTACGCCAGACCCCACCCCATCTGCCGCCTCACGAGGTTCCTATTTCTCTGTTGCTCCCAAGTCCGAGTATCTCAAAAATGCAATCCATGCACGGAGGGCCCAACCAAGTCCATCCCTACCCCCTCAGGATTCGATACCCAAGTCTTCTTCGCCTGCGCCAAGCTCTGCACAACAAAAAGACGCCCGAGTCTCACCAGATATCTTCCTCCAGTATGCTCTATCCGAAGAACAAACAGCGCCTGTTTCTCCCGTCCAGCGGAAACGACCCTCCGACTTTGGCTATGCGACATCCAAGACGAACAGGGAGCTTAGCAAAGAGATTGAAAGGCTCAAGGAAAGTCTCATGACTGCCAACCTGCGCGTCGAGCTGCTCAGCAGACACAAAAAGGAATCACAAACCAAACTTGCCTCAGCCCTGGAAACAATAGAGCGCCTGGAGCCCATTGAAGACGAGGTCCACGATCTCCGCGCTGAAAACAAGAAACTAAAGCTTAGAGTCAACAGCATGAAAGAGGAAATGGCACGTCTCAACAAAGTCAACGAGGAACATCGCAAGATCAACGAAGAGCTCACTACCATAGCAAGCGAGAGTGCTGCACACTGGTCGGCCCACGAATCCGCCATTGACGAAGCAGCTGAATGCATCATCAAGATGGAAGAGGAGAAGGCTGCCCTCTCCCAGGAGCTTCAGGAGCTCAAGGAGCGAGTCGCTGCTATTGAACGTGTCTCTTCCGAAACCCCGCTCGCCGCTAGTCTTGACAAGTACCCATCGCGTGTCTACAGCGTCGACGAATCGCGGCCTTCGACTAGCCATTTTGACTCGGACTACTATAGTCAACCGGATTCACCCCAGCCAAAGCCAAGCAGAGAATCGGTCAATTCTTTGGTGCCTTCTGAGCGATCAAAAAAGTTTCTTGATTTGACCGAGCAACACAGACGATCAGCTCGCGACCTGGTCAAGCGCATGTCGGCAGCATCTCTAAGAGCGCTTTGTGATGCAACTCCATGTCCCAGCTACCAGCAGCACATTGCTACTGTCGAAGAAGAAGAAGATAGATCACCCACTCCCCGGAAAACTTCTGTACAGCGCCGCAGGGGCTATGAGGCTGCTTCACCAGCTTTGATGCCTGCGGCAGAAATTGGCCCTTCTCGACCTCATACCGTGGCACCATACGCAGAGTCAACATCCCGCCCAGATGGCCTTCGTGGCCTATATCATCCTGATCGATCTAGGAATCGCAGAGCAAATAACCTCCGCTCATCTTCGGGCCAATTCGGGAGCCCCACAAATATACATCGTCTTTCCACTCGTCCACAGACTACATACGAAACATGGCACCGGCCTGGATTTGCAGATTCTGAAGTCGATCTTACATCGGTAGTTGATCCGTTAGAAGACAAAGAGCGGTGGTGGCGTAGCATGGACCGCCTAACTATTGAACAAGTAATTGCTCGCTATACAACATTTGAATGAACGATCCCAATCTAACACGAATCCAGCAACTATCCAAACCCGAGAACCGGCGAAGCTCAATGCTTTCGTCACTCCGATCGGATCGGTGATGAAAGACAAGGAATTTTGACGAAGAAATCATGTGCTTCAGCCGAGACTGGCTTGCCGCATGTCTCTCTTCGCTAAACCTACTTGTCACAAGTGGAAGAGGGCGAAACGGTTCGTTCTGGACGACATACTGTATGAAAAGGTTGCTGTAATACCCTAATGATGTCTACGACCTTTAATATTTTCTTTACATCCTTCAACTGGCGTTTTACCAAAGAGGGAACCAATCAAAACGTACTCCACATTAGGAGGATAATGACGGCTAGGCGTAACATCAATGGTGCATTAGCATCACGGGGCACCGGTTTGGGTAAGTGTCTTTGTCCACTTGGAGTTTAGTCGAGTAGGTATATACCCTTGATACCTGGAAACTACATTATTTCGTTGTGACTAGACAAAGTACATTCGTGTTTGTACAATTATTATTATTATTATTATTATCACTAGTTAGTTATTAGTATTAGTATAGTTAATCCACTCTATTTCCGATCAATGTATATCTACTACTCTGGAACTTGCGTGAAAAAGAAGACATGTTTCATCAAGGCCACTATGTAGACGACGTGATGACTTGTACGTGCCTCTATCTCATTCTGAGAAATAATGGGGTTGTATCTCTGCAGAAGCAAAAACACGAGACAGACAAATATCCGCACAAGTATATGGATCTCCCATCATTTTCACATGCTCAGGCTTTGCTTTTTCCCTAGATTTTTCCTTCTTTCCCATCGCCACGTGGTGTTGTGGTTCAAGAGCAAAAGTAACATATCGATGCAAACAACCTTGCCTTGTTCGCGCGCTCACGCACAGGCGCCTTTGCACATGCCGCGCGCCTGTTTCCGTTTCCTGAACCCCCCTGCTCCCCACACTTGCCCCATCGTCATCGGACAGCTTCCACGCTCGCGTTATCCCATCCACCTACTCTTTCCTTTGACCTCCCCCATTCTTACCACCAACCGCACCTTCTTTGTTTTTTCACGCACGCGCAGTCACCGTCCCACCCAACAAACCAGATATGCGCTCTTCGCCGTAATCCGCCTTGCCTTACTACCCTTTTTTTTTAACCTTTCGTAACACGTGCGACTCGACAAGCTACCGGCGCAATGATATCCTCCGGCTTCACCAATGCGCCCGTCTCGCAGCTCCTCGTCTTCGGCACCGTCATTGCGGCCCTCCTGGCCACACTCACCGATACAAGATATTATTTGCACATACTCGTGGTGCCACACATCTGGGGTTATGGCCAGTTTTGGCGTTTTGTGACGTGGCAGGTACGTTTTGGCTACGGACTGTCTTATCCTGGTGGAGGATGTGAAAAAGAGGAAAATATCCAATGAGGGAGATCAGAAAGAAGCTAACGTGTGAGAAATGCTTTTAGGCTAGCTATACGAATTCCACAGAAGTGTTATTTGCAGTTGTTTCGTTCTACCAACTACGCGTTATAGAGCGGTTATGGGGAAGTCGCAAGTTTGCTGTAAGCTTTTTGTCCTGTTTCTATTTCTCGCCAAAAAAAAGAGCGATCTCTTTTATAAAAGACAAAATAGCTGACAGAATACCCTGATTGAAACAGTCGTTCCTCGTCTCGACTCTACCATACACCACACTCCTACCACCTCTCATCCTAACTTTTGTCCTGCGGCCCCTCACGTTTGGGCATATGAACCACCTCCCCGCCGGACCCACCGCCTTGCTCTTCGCCCTTGTCGCAAACTACTACGCTGCCGTCCCATACACATACCGCTATAGCATCTCTCCCTGGGCGCCTACCACAACTGCCTCCGCATCCTCCTCACAATCCATAACCGCCCTCTGGTCGCGCAGCCTGACGCTAACGTCGAAATCACTCTCCTACCTCCCCGCTCTACAGCTCGCCTTCTCACAGTTCCCCGGTTCCTTGCTCGCGGCTGCCATTGGCTGGGGCGTCGGCACCGCATACCGCCGGGACTTGCTTCCTGGTGCTACTCGCTGGCGCGTCCCCGGATGGATGGTTGGCGAGGAGAATCGCGACTCGAGAGGTTTTGAGGGGCTGAGAGCGAGATTGGATGCAGAGAGGGAGAGAGAGGGCGGGGCCGGAGATGGTCTCGCGACGGGCATATTGGCGGGAGAAACGGGAAATGCACAGCAGGCCAGGCAGAGGAGAACGCTGGGCGATGTTGTGGCCGAGCAGTTCAGAGGGAGGGGGTAGTCTTTTTCTCTTCTCATTGTCACTTCTGTCTTTTTTTTGGGTTTCGTACGAGAGGGATGTGGCTGGTATGGAATACACATGTATATATTTGGGCCAAATTATTGAGTACTGTCTTGGTCATGAAGAAGTTTGGAGAACCGAAAAAGAAACTAGTCATATGCGACAATCTAGCATATATTCATCATTTCATTCTCTCTATTTTCATCTTTTCCTAACTTTGTGATCCTGACTCTTATAGATCGACTACTTACAAAAGATCAAAAGAGGCATTGTCAAAATAGGAGCAGAAGTAATCAAGTATACACATAACATGCTATCATCATATTAAAAGGTAAATTTATTCATTGAAATGTATCGAAAATGTTTAATACACAATTAAAGCGAATCCCAAAAAAAAAGATAGTTAGGCTCATTACAAAAACCGAACGAGGATACCGCTAGTCAACCAAAACGCCGCCATCATCATGCAAGACAAAAGACTGTCTTTCTAAAGGATTAATAATTTAGTGCTTGCCCCTGTCGTCACTGCGAGCCGCACTCTTCTTCTTCTCGGCCAACGCCGTCTCGTGCTCAGCCAGCTTCTCCTCGGAGGAACCGTCCTCCTTGAACACCTTGGCGCGGTCGACAGAGCCAGGAATGTGCTCGGGTAGTTCGCTGCGACCGATAAGAGTAACCAGGATGCTGGCGCCGACAATCATGGTAAGAACAAAGCGGTATACGGCGTACCAGTCGGGAGTCCAGCCGCGATATGCAGCTCCTATAGTTTGTCACATGTCAGTCATTGAATTAAAACGCAAAAAAAAAATATCATGGTGGAATACTTACGGGTATCGACATAGTAGAGTGCAGTGAAGCCCAGGAATTGAGTAATGAGTGCACCCTCGATAGGCATCATGAGCGTAGACCAGGCCACCATAGGCGTCACGACACCAATGGCATACCGCTTGTACCCTTGGTAACCACCGTAACCCGCCCACTCGAGTCCCCAGTGGATAGCACCCAGAAAGCTCAGAATCGACGCGCCGTATCCGACCTGGAGCGGCTCAATCAGGTGCAGCAGGTATGTAGCGTTCTTCTCGGAAATCATAAAGCCGTAGCCGGCAACCGAGTGGTTGAGTTCCCACGATAGGTAGACAGTTGAGAGCGAGGTTGCAAGGTAAGGAAGCGTGCCAGCGAGACCCAGGTAGAATGCTTCGCGGGGGACAGCGGCAAGAGAGAATGTATCTTTGACTGTGTTCTAATCCAAATGTTAGTTATATGAAGCCACATATTGTAGGACAGGACACCCAGATACATACCACATCGTGCCTCATATCAGCCATCATATCGACCTCCTTCTGCGGCGTATCTGCCCCTATCTCAGAAAAAATAGGATGTGTAGTACTGGAGCTCGTGACCGTCTCTGGGGTAGGTTTTATTGCCTCATTTCTGTATCTGCTCTCAGCCTGCTTCTGTCCCTCTGTCAACTTGCCATCCGCCATGCATCGGCGCAAGATGGCGGATGAAGCCGGCTTTAGCGCATGTGCTGCTTGACGCAACTGCGGCCTCTTCGCAGCCAGTGACCCAAACTGCGTTTGCCATTGAAGTGATGGCGCTGTGCGGGAGAAGCATGCAGCTGGCCGGGCAGCTGTAGGTGCCGCGACGGACCTTAACGCTAGACGCGACGCTCCGTTGCGAAGCATATTGGATTTGATGATAGAAGGGGGGAGCACACGTGAATGAGAAAAGGCGCGGATAATAGACCAGGTGAATCCACACGCACACAGACTGCACAAGAACAAGAAGCCGGATATGAAGAAAAGTAAGAAAAGAATAGAGAGGGCAGGAAAGGCTCAATTTTGCATTTGTGATTGAAGCTGCAAGCTCCCCCGCAAAATGACGCGCGACACTACTGTGACGTCATGCTTGATCCTGAGCTACGACTACATCACAACGCCGGCCATGGTTCGGCATCGCAGCCGCCATCCTTGCCAAGCGGTGGATCTAAACGGTCCTGCGACCCATAAATCTCTTGGACATACTGTCGAAATCAGGCAATCAGTCTTTTCACCGTCGTTCATAGAGTCGGCCCGACGGCCTGAAGGCAAAGTCCACCCATCCCTGTCTTCAGCTGGCTATCAAGATACCGAGATACCAAGAGCCGGTAAATCACGTCTGCTAACAAAGGACTGCATTGAGTTTTGATAGGAATTATCGTTGCCTTAGGTCGTAGAGTAAAGAATATACATTACAAAGAATCAATCCATACAAGCCAAAAACCCACGCTATGCTGTGTACTCAGAATCAAATTATGCCTCGGGATCCACCCTCCTTCCAGCCATTCCGATCACCCCTTCGCATTCCATCGGTCATTGTACGCGTTGACCCCCACAGCCACCTGGCGGTAGAACCAGTTCCTGCTTCCCTCGTCACTGACAGGAATGAATGGCCCATTTGTGCCTCCTTTGAGCGTAATGGCCAATCCTGTCCTCTCTTTGCTGATCGTCTGTACATCCTTGAGTGGCACATCCCACTCAGTTTGCAGCTTCTTCGTGCGCACCATCATAAGACCATTGTACGTGAGCATGACGAGCATCTCCTTGTTTTGCAGCTCGAGATGCGCAATGTAGTCTTCGTTGAAGTATTTGCCGTTGTCAAGCGTCTTCAACCAAAATTGTCCAAGCGCTTCTCGCTGAGAGTACGGTCGCACAATGCCATCCGTGCCAATGAAACGTGTCAGGCGCACACGGTCGAGGCCCTCTTGGTCAAACACTGTGGTTGTATTGCGCACACCTTCGGCCATGTTGGACGCAAGATCAAAGGCTCCAATCGCAGCCTTGGTAGGCACACCGAGCAGCCCCTTTCCAACACCTTTGACAAAACCAAGAGCACCCTCCTTTTCTGCCCCTTGAATGGGGTGGCGAGCAAGGCCACCGAGCCCACTGGCTAAACTGCTGGCAAAAGCATTGCCACCGGACGTGATACCGTAAAGGGCATGCTTGGGCCGGTTGCGGGAGCGGGACATGCGACGCGAATCCTGGAACTCCTTGTCGAGAGTTGCCGCAGAGAGACCCTTTGACATACTGCCAGTAAACTTCGCCATACTGTCTGAGAAGCCAAACACCGATTTCTTGACAAAGCTCGATGCACCCTTTGCAATACCGATACCAAGATCCTCAGGACGATCAGATTTGACCAGACCCTGGTACGGCTCGTAGAAGATATCCGCAACGCCAGAGCTGATGTTGTTGAAGAGACCGACTGGGTTGCCGAGGAAGTCGGCAGATCCAATGATCACATGGACTTGTCGCAGTGACTCTTGGACATAGTGGTTCTTGATATTGTTGATCAATGCGGTAGTCGAGATACGGGCGTTCTCAAGCATCAACGAGTTGTATCGTACCGGTGCATCATTGACATTGCCAATTGACATGGTGAGAACGTTGACTGCGAACATGAATGGATTGGAGGTAGTCATGGTATCTTCCGCATTGATACGCTCCGTCCGGACAAACGAAAGATCGATTTGCATAGGCTGAAGATGTAGGAGCTCAAAGTAGACGTCTTGGCCAGACTGCTCTTGTTTGGGTTCTGGAATACTGAGGTTTTCATCCCACAGCTTGCCTTGCTTCTCTTCAGTCCAAGACGCGCCAGGTATATTCGCGAAATCGATCATGGCAAAGATGAAGTCTTCATCGATTTCGACAGTCATCTGCTGAAGCAAGAATGTAAAGTACTTGATGTACAAGACACCATACGAGTCATCCTTGACTTTGGTGATTGTGGTCTGGAAGATAGGGTGTGCTTCCATCTCCTTTCCGGTCTTTGGAACAACACTGGGATAGAAGATGATGGGGAAGATACCACCGTAAAGCTGGTTGTCGACCTGGATCCACTTGACCTGCATATTGACCATCTGGTACAGTGGTGAATCCGAGTACTTCAGCTCAATGTCGCGGAGCGTAACGTAGACCAGCTCCTTCAGATGACGATTGACGAGCGAAATGCCAATGCCAGCAAGCCGTAGCTGTGCTTTGAAGGTGACATCCGTATCCATGTCTTTGACTTCGAACCCGGTCGTTGTTGACGACGACCCTGCAGACTTTTGCTTATACATACTCTTTGAGGGCTTGTAATTTGCGATTTCCAGAGTCTGCGTAGGACCTGCAGCAACGACGTTGAGATCAATAACCTTCATGCCTCCACCCTCTTGACCAGGTGGAATCTTGAATGGAATAAGCGGTCCAATCTCGGCGAGTTTGACATGTCGCTCTCGACCATTGGCACTAATCACAATTTCCTTGTTCCTCGCTGCTGGGAAATCCCATGCGTATGGCATGATGCTCCGAGGAGGCAGACGGTACCTGATCGGCCGGAAGCCAGAGCCGCGGTCATCTTCATCTTCATCTAGGTTTGGATTCACTTGCCAATATAAGAACTCTTGATCGCTCATGTTCTTGAAAGAGAATGGCCAGTGCTTGTTCTCAACACTGATGTGACAGAATATGGTTGCTGCTTCCATGAGAATGTCTACACGGACGAGCTTTTGGCGTTGACCGGCCTTTGAAAGCTTGACATGTACGTTGCCAACATTGGAGATATTGAAGGGCGATGACCATTGGTTGTTAACGCCGGGGTAACAGAGTGACAGCTGGGGTGCGCCGCCTTGTCGCAACCATCGAAGCGGGAAAAGCTCGCCGTCCTTCACCGTCATCCAATCAGATTGGCCAGGTTCACGGATAAGCAGTTCTTCCTTCATCTTGTTGTTGATGATGAAGCGTGGTGCGATGGAGACGGTCTTGGTCAAGTTGTATTTACCCTCGCCCTCTGAGACGGACACGCCAAGGTGCATGTCGGAGCGCGATTTGACAGACGGCAAAGCCACTGTGTATGTGCTACCAATTGCGTCGAAACTCTGAGGCTTGCTCCAGTTGGAATCGCCAACCCTGATCAGAGCACGATTTTTCTTGTTCTCGGTTGGGTAGGAGAACATGAAGGGTAAGGCCTTGCCAGCATCTTCTTGGTTGTCTGTGACAACGCCTTGGCCGGCAGCGGCTCGGCCCGAGGCCATGGATTGCTGTGCTCGAACATCCAACTGCAGTCCGGTGCGGTTGAGTATGATGTATGGACTGTAGATGGCTACCTTGAAAGCGCCACCGCCGTCAGGGAAGTTGCTAGAATATGTCAGTATGCTTTCATCGTTGAGTCAAGTGGAGATAATCTTACAAGAAGTGCATGTTGAGGTGAAGAACTGTGTCATTGTTGTCCCTCACTTCAAGCACCTTTTCTCTTCTGAAGCTTTCGCGGTCGGTGGAGTTGATGATACCAAACTTGCTGGGTTTGAAGGGCCCATCCTGCATCTCAACACTGATTAGTAGCAGATGGGAGAGCTCCACTACGTGGACTGGACTGATTCCGCCCTTTCTGAGGAAGTTCGTCCAGTCCTTCTTTGTATTGCTGTCATAAATCCTGTACTTAAAGTCATATGGAAGAAGGTTGTGGACTTCGACTGGCGCCTGGAGGCGAAGCCTCATGTATGGGTAGACACCAGTCAAAGGATCCTTCTTGTCATAGGCTGCATGCAACTGGAAGAAGAACGGTGGCGATTGGTCGTCCTGTTCTCCACGGCACGTAATTGTCCGAGTAGGGCGCTTGAGAAGGTCTTTCCAGAATAAGCGCTCATTGGACCAGGCATATCCGAAGCCCTGGTCTGGGCGAACGATCATGGAATGCATGTGGCAAGCACCAACAGGAGCTGGCCGAGCATCTCCAGGAGGAATCTTGTCGATCTTGAGAAGATGGCCGTCTTCAGGGCTGAACATTCCAAGTTCAATTGGGATTTGAGTGTTGTTCTCCACCAATAACGGGGAGCGGATAGTAATGTTCTTGACGTTATCCGATCCAAGCTTCACATCGATCAGCAGACGATGCTGAATCCGATCCTGCTTCGGCTTCAGGTTGTACAGAAATTCGCCCTCGCGGTGTACCTGTACGCGAGAAAGAGAGTCAAAGCCACTGCCTTGCAGCTTGATTCCAAGCATCCCAGTGGCGCTTTCGGTAGAAAGTGTTTCTCTTGCCGACATGGGATCTTCGAATCGCCACGGCTGCTCTTCTCCGTCTTCAAGCTTAGCAGCGAAGCCCTCATCTTCTTTGCCCTCGGCCCAAATATCAATGCTAAAGCCCGTGTAATTGCGCACACGGTACGGCGCATCGTTGCCTCGGGGCTTAGACAAAATGTCGTCTTCGCTGGTGAGAAAATCGAAGGACTTGGATCCTAGCGCAATCGTAGCGGCTGTTACTGTGAGTTCCATCGATTTGCGAGAATAGAGATCCACGGTTAGCTTGTCTGGGTCCTGGTCCTTGGACATATGGAACCCAACACTCCAAGGTTCGATCAAAGGTTCCCAAGCGGACTTGGAGAAATTGTACACATTAATCAGCGTGTCGACGGATGTGTCGGCGACCATTGCACCCGTCCAGTCTCGTACATCGACTACGAACTTCTTGACGCGCCAATCAAGCATAGGCATTTCATGTACATCGCCAATTAGTACGACACGTATGCCTTCAAAACTGACATGCAACTCTTCTCTTTTGATGACAGCTGAAGCAGGGGTTTGTTGATGCGTCGTCTGCTGTGTAGATCGCTTGCTGGTCGCAACAGATTTTGCTTGGCCCTTGTGAGTAGATGCTTTAGCTGCATGAGACGTGCCCTTTTTAGATGGTGTAGCCGCTTTGAGTTTCTGGGCTTCTGCGGAAGCCATGGGCTTCTCGGCGGGGGCAGTCATTGCAGATGCTCGGTTCACAATTTGCATAGCCAACAGGATATCGCGAAGTGACAGTCGTAAGACGAGAGGCTCTATGTCCACGGATATGCTCGTCATTGAAGACTTCGAACCCTGGTTTCGCATGTCCAGGGCTGATTGAATGCTGAAGTCATCAAGAATGCGCATGCGCTTGGTCTCGAATCGGTCCATGCGGCATAAAAACATACCGACCTTGTCAACTTGTAACGTCATTGCTTGCTGTTTAGAAATGAGCACCTGCTTGGTGCCAAGGACAATGGCTTCTGAGCTGGCCAGAGCTGGGTTCGCAATGAGTACAACTTGCGCATCCACCAAGTTCACACGGAATGACACGTTCATGCCATTATCGGCAGGCGCTTCGGCAGGCTGGGGTACTTCCAGTGTTCGGGAACCATCAGGCGACATGATATCGTCCTCATCGCTATCCGTTTCTTCCTGCTCGACCCCTTGTTCGATAGCCAAGGGCTCATCAGTGGCAAGTCCTGCGTTGGCGAACGCCTGTAGAGCAAACAAGTAGTCTAGAGCCAATATGATGCGCGGACTGTCAATGGTCAGAAGCGCAATCATACTGCGCTCTTGTCCGCCAGCAATGGACACACTAGCCATGAACTGCTGCTTGACATCATTGTTGATGAGCGACATGATCTTGCGGAACTTGTTGGCGCCTTGCATACGGCTGTCTCTGATAGTGAAGGATTGTATGACAAGCTCCGCTTCCATAGCTCCGTCGCTGATCATGCGGACCTTCACATTGGTGTCGTTCAAAGAGAACTTTGAAAGACTAGCGGCTTCAACATCACCAACAGGTTCGCCATCTTCAGACTTGATGAGCTCTAGACCGATAGTGCCAACTTTGAAGACAAAGTCCAGCTTTGTCCACTTGTCTTGATCAGTATGCAGTTCAGGTCCTTGTGACGTCACCACGTCCTTGGATAGTGCCGTATTCTCATCACTCTTGCCCGTTATCTGACGTGCAGGACCCGTTGTCTCATTTGGCAGCTCGGCTTGGACGTCCTCTTCAATAGCTTCGGGCTCTGTGGCAAAGGCTGCAGGTATAGATCGCGACAGCTCCAAAGCAAACTTCATTTGCTCAGGTGTGAGTTGCAAATTGATGTTCGACATAGACCCATCAATCTCGAGATCTGGTCGCTGTTGCCCTGGCCTATGCTCAACCATGGTGATCCTGAAGTCGAGATCCACTTTGTCGATCAACTGCAGCTCTTCAGAGCGATCTTCATCGTAGTGGAGTCTCGAGGTAAGCTTGATGTTTCTGATGCCGGCCGAAATCTTATTGGCAGTCTCTGCGCTCTCAGAATCGTCCAGAGGGACAAAGCTATTCTTTGCATAGATCTCTCCCAAGTTTGCAGTAAGGGTATCATGATCCGGTTTGTCGGATACCACCATGCGCGGGAAAACAACAATGGGTGTGCTGATGGTGATGTCGTAATGGAATCTTGTCGCGCGTTGCTGAATCTGTGTCGCTTGGTTTGCCGCAGCCTGACGAGCAGCATTAAAGATGGCCTGCATCTTACCAAATTTGACTGCAAATTGCATGATCTTGCGGAAGGGCTCTGTGAGAAAGTTGATCTTGACAGACCCTGTCTTCAGTGCGACTGCTGCGTCGTACCCTGGATAGCTCTCCGAATCAGAGTCGAAGGTCTCGTAGCTGAAATCAGCTAGGTTTTTGCCTTCAATAGTTACGAGTTGGCGGAGCGGAGACTCCTCAGATACGCCCTGGTTGACGTCGTCAATGAGCGACAGGTTTCCAAGTCTTCCACCAATACGCATAGTTTTACCGCTAAGGAAAATACCAACGTTTCCGGAGTTCAGACTCAGCGTGGCGAGTCGTATGCCGTCATTGTTTAGGACCACTGCAATGCGCTTCAACTCTGCGCGAATGCGTATCTTGTCTGGTTCTGCTTGCGGCTGCTCGACAGCCGGTTGTTCATCTTCTTCCTGCTTGTCCTTGATCTGAGCCTGCTGGTTTTGGGGAGGTCCAGGGTTCGTAAATGTATCCAGAACAAAGTCTAGCAGGGTAAGTAGTGTCCGTCGAGTCACTATCAAGTTAATTGTTGAGACGGCAACTTCCAAGTTCGTCGCAATGCCCTCGTACTTGGTTTGGAACTCTGGCGACTCCTTATTCACCTTGACGAACTTCAATGTGAACAGATCTTTCTGTTCGTCCGCTGACACATCTTCTGATGAGATGATGTTCTTGAACTCGGGGATTGTAGATTCCTCCACGTGGTCTTCAACAGCCAAGCTTCGCAGTCGAACATCTGCAGCCATCTCAAAAGCCTCTTGGTAGAAATCAAGGTCGAAACTTTCAGCGACCAACTCAACCAGGAGTTGATCAGCCTTTCTCCCTTCCGGATCTGCTCTGTACAGAGAGCCTTGAAGGCGGTCGACTGTGAATTTGAACTCAAAGTTACGCTGATGTAAGTGCACGTTGCGCTTGTCTCCTTTGGACTCTTGCGCGTCCGAGAATTGCTCTTCAGTGTCACTGTGGCCGTCTTCTTCCATAACAAGCTCATGCTCTTGCGCAGCAAATGCGAACGACCTTGAACGTGATCGCCCGAGAGGATCTGCTTCAGACTTTGCTTCGTTCTTCGGTTTCAGGTTTGACGGACCCTTTGCTACTTCGACCACTGGTTTACTTGGAGTATCATCCCCAAACTTGGGTATGGCCACATCAATCAGTTTCATCAAATTCTTGTACTTGGAGTCCGAAACCGATGCGTGAAGTACGGGCAGATTTCCAGAGACGCGGAACTTTGTCAGATCCGATGCTTTTGGAACGATGCATATCTCGATCTTGAAGTCGATATTGATACGGTCGACGATATGGTAGTTCTTCACGCTTGAATCTTCCTCCAACTGCGCACGTGTTTCCTCAATTGACGGCCCTATGAGTACTTGCGTTGACTCCAGCTTCAGGTTGAATTTATCGTACATTAGATTCTCCAACTTCCGGAAATCTTCCTCCGTGTACTGCTGCTTCTGTTTTGCTTGAATGTCACGAAGGGTTTCCTTGTCGACAAGCTCACTAGTGACGCTCATATGACCTGCATCAAGGATGAGACAGTTGCTTGACTCCTTGGTAACCGAGTCAGGAACAATGATGAGTGGGGCCTGTAGGTTGAGTTGGGCGTTGATAGTCTTGTGTTCAGCAAGGGCGAACTCTAAACCTGCACGGGTTTGCTGTCGGATGCCTTCAACAGTTGCTCCAGCCGTCTCCATGAGTGCACCAATGGACTCCATATGCCTCTCTGGGGGTTTGAAGAACTTGGCAACCTCCACCACGAACCTGGGATTGTAAACAAACTCCATGCTCTTCAAATTTATGGTGAGATTCGTGTCCGCTGCTCCGTCGAGTGGATTGTTTTCGAAGGTCAGGAAGAAGAATGGATCCTCCTTCTCTTCTTCTTCGTCATCCTCGTCCTCCATATCCTTGGGCGACTCGTCGTCGTTAAGTTCCTCAATTCGCTTGTCGTCAGGGACGGGCGGTGCATCCTTGACGGTGATGATTTGCGGAAATAGACTGCCCTCAGTAGTACCGTCGTACAAACGCATACCCTCAAGAGCCACCTTGACAAATGTCGAGTCCGTACGCTGCAGCAGCTGCGTACTGAATGAGTCGAAAAGAAGTCGAAGTATCTCATTTCCCTTGCCATGTGGATCGCGCTTGAGTGTAAAGCTGCCTGTTCGTAGGCTCATGTTGACCTCTAGCTTGACGTACTCACGGGGCATATCCACAGACTCGGCAATGGCCTTCTTCTCATCCCAGTCAATGGCATCGTACAGCTCTTTTCGTTGCTGGTCATTCATCTGAGTGTTGTCGTCTTCGTGCTGCTCCTCTGGCTTGCTTCCCCACACCCAAGAAGTCCAAGTTTGTTTGGGCGGGGGCTTTTTGACACCAACGTTCTCTTTGCGTAGCTGATTGCGGGCGAGCGAGCGCCAGAAGCGAAGATCCTCGTACGAAAGCTTCCGCTCCAATCTGTCCAGATCATCGGTCTCGGTAACATCAAGCCTTTCTTCGCGTTTCTTCTTCTTGAAAAGCTCAATGTATCGTATCCTGTCATCGCGCCTCTCTTTGAAGTATTCCCAGCTCCATTTGCGGTTCTTCTCGTGGATCTTATCGAGTACAGCCTTACCCGCAAATCGGAGCCAGCCAGCGGGGTCTTCTTTGGGTGAAGATTTTGGTTGCAGCTTCTTGTACTCTTGGTGGCGAATGAAGTAGTGGAACAAGTCGACCAACATTAGTGCATCGCGGTATTGATCTTCATCAATGATGAAACCGAGTTCATCAAACAAGAGTCGAGCCTTCATCTTAGCATGATCCGTTTTGCCAGTCTTGTCCATCTCCAAACCAGCACGCCCACTAATGGGCTTGAGGATGAACTGATGGTCACCTAGATCAGGGTTGTCGCCTCTAGCAATCATGCTTCGCGCCTGCTCTATAAAGTCTGACCGGTCGATTTGTTGCTCATCGCTACTCTGGTTGCCCTTACCAGTACCAATGAGCTTGGCATCTGTGTCCCAGTATACTGCCAAGGATCCAAGTGTGGCCAGCTTGTGTGTTGAGGCAGACGTACCTTGGATGAAGGTAGGCTTCCAGTTCTCGTCGGTGCTGATGGCGCTGAAGTCTGCAAGGGTGAGACCGAGGGCGAAGGGGTGACCGGGATCGGATATTGAGTCCTCATAGCGGATGTGAATGTTCTTGACGGTAACCTGAACATTATCGACAATGGCGGTTACCAAACTCGCGGTAAAGCTTTGGTTCTTTTGCTGCTCCTCAGCACTCATGCCCTCAGTGTTTCTCTCTTTTAGTAGTTCTGCACTGTCAAGCTTTTCCATTTTGACAGCGTGAGCACGCCTCTCCTCCTCATCAGCATCGTAGTCTGCATCCTCCTTTGGCGCTGCCAGCAAGAAGACGTCTTCGATGCTGACCTTGAGCGGCTTACCACGCAGATTTGACCAGGGTATCGATAGTGTCAGAGAGCCAAGATGGCCTTCGATAACGTTCAGCGGTAAACGCAATTGATCAAGGGCTTCGCGACGTAACTCGAGGTCGCGTAGTTTAACGTCTCCAGACCAGATGCCGACATTGAGCTGCTTTGGGTCGAAATTCTGGACATACATGCCCAGAAACCGATTCAGCAGCGTCGACACAAGTCCTTCAAGCATGGCGGCGGCGTTGGGCCGTTACCCAGGCCGGGCGTCGAAAGTAGGCAAATGGAGTGTGGGGTATGGAATGGGGTGTATGCCTTGGAGTGGAAAAGGTATCCCTATAATTGTATCATAAAACTGTGTGAAGTCATAGGAAACGGCCGTCAATTTGCAGTAGCACTGCAGAAGGGGTATCGTAGATGGTAAACACAAGGCGGGGCGTGAATAAAGGCACAGGTCTTGTGTGTGTGAGGTGTCGAGAATTACCGAGGCCGCAGCCAGGAAGAAAACAAAGTAAGTAATCTAGCAAAGAATGCAGAGGCCAGACATTGAAGAGGGGAGTGACACTACACACAACGCAACAGGGAGGAGGTGAATAGAGATCACCAAGGCAGCTACACGTCGTTTAGCCGCAAGTGCCATGGATGCATGACGTAGATCCAGCCTTCCCGCTCACGTGTGCGGGCCGTCTGATCGTTGATTGGCTGGAGGTCTGCCTCCAATTGCGCCGTCTCCAATTTCTTCCCGCGTGCACTCCCCGCGGATCGCGTCTGAAGACGTCGCGCATCAAGAGTAGAGGGTAGTATATACCATTCTGTGACGAATTGCTTCTTTATAATACTATCGCGACCTTTTATTCACACTTCCCTTGTGCTCTACCATTGGCACGCACAAACTACGACCCTGAACTCGGCCAGCCAGCAGCACAACCTTTTCCACATACACATACTATTTTCAAGATGGGCTGGTGGCCCTTTTCAGGTTCAGGCGCAGACGCCGCAGCAAAACAGCAGCACCAACAGCCAGTCACTATCTCGAATTCAACATCGCCCGTACAAAAACCAAACGATGCGCCCACACCGGCAATGTCACAAACACATTCTGCCCCCCACGATCCCGACTTCTATGCCGCCCACCCACACCTCGCTCCGCCCTCTTTTTCTTCCAATACTGTATCGTCATCAACAACGAACAGCACAGACAATAACACACAACAACTCGAGGAGCTCGACCCTACACTACCTCGTACTATGTCCTGCCGTGCCGCTTTTGATAGCGCCTTCTATTGCTCATCGCTCGGCGGTCACTTCAACGATATATACCGCTATGGACAATTAAGAAGCTGCTCTGACCACTGGAGCGACTTTTGGTTCTGTATGCGCACAAAGAATAGTCGGAGTGGCCAGGAAGTCAAGGAGCGCATGGTGCAGGATAGGTATCGGGAAAAGGAAACGGTGCTCAAGAGCGGGCCTAATAGCGAAGATGTTTGGCGTAAGAGAAAACCGGGAGAGGAGGTTAGAGGGGCATTCAGCAGGCCTGCTGATGTCTAGAGGCAATGATATGGGAACATGGTTGTGTACGATATACTGTAAGACTGGGTGCTGAATTGCAAGGAGTTTGATTGATTAATCAAGCTACGTTTACCAATCTATCTAAAAACCTCCCACAAGAAACGTGAGGCATTACGACACTCACTGCTCTCTACTCGAAGATTACGAATCACTCCAGGTCCTTCTTGGAGGGTACATTTTGTTCCAGTGTATCATATTCTGTAGTAATTGAAAGCGGAATCTATCCGTTCTATCCATCTACTCTTCTTTTTTCCTATCTTACCACACAGGATGTAGCATGATGGCACAAAACATAAAGCAACTGTATGATTACTGCATGAGCCATTTACGTATGTTTCCCATCTAGCGTACTAGGCTATCATTACTTAGAAAATAGCAGGAGGAAATAATTATTTGCACTCCTACTATCGCGCAAGTGCATGGAGCTGCTAGTAGCCCTAGGCAAACCTGTTGTCCGAACTTGAGTATAAGAGTGGGTTCTCCTGCATAGTAGAGGATGCCTAAGCTATAAAATTTTACCCTTCTGTCTCTAACGTACTCTAATCTCTTTCTTGATTAGCTACTAATAGTATAGTATAGGTAAAATTGGATGCTCTCATATCCTTCACAGCAAGACTCGTGGCTCGATACTATCTACATGCGTTCACCAAGTAGCTATCCCTTTGGTTCATTCTACTGTAGCGTCATGTTTCTTATCTTGTTCTTGTTAAGTACCAGCTACTCTATGGTCAAGGAGCCCATGTTAAGTATCAAATGTAACAGTTACTCTACTAGTAAAGCCGCTTTTACGAGATTTGGTGATCTCAACACTCTACTTAAGATAGGCAAACTAATGTAGTCAAATTTATTTGTGGATCTACAGCGTTGAACAGTTCTTTGCGGTCTTCACGCATGACTGTTTCAAGCTAACGGTGCTGTGGTGCCCAAGGTGCAGGGTGGTAGTTCCCTACATGGTACCGATCCATGACATACTCCGTACTGAGGGCGTATAGTGATCATATTTTCAGAGGGTTTATCCAGATATTGTCATCTGGAAGTCATAAAATTGAGAGGGCACACTTACTCGTTCTGTTCACAACGATGATCAGTTTCTATTTTCTTCACAACTAGACTTTCTGAATACAGATTTTTGGCGATACTTGTTCTGCCTCTACTTTCTAATCCTACAGCGAGAACTCTCCAGGGAATCAATATCGAAAAGGGTTCCTTGATATTTTCTCCCAACGACTGCTGTATAATCTGACGCGATGACCTGAATTTATCTACAAAACTTCAAGTACCTAACAGAAGCCACATACGAAGACCTTTCGTGATAGTCTACTCGTCCTTGAATCATTGTAGCAACCTCCTGGATAGCTGATATCATCGGCAGATACTTATCTATATGCCCTTTGAATCAATACATAATTAGATTTCAATCTTCGCGAGCGTTATGTAAAAAATGTTTCCATTGAGCTAGTCGCGCCCATAGGTAAGCCGACTTTTCCCCTTTACCCACTGGGAGTAGAAGTAGCTTAAGGATATACTACACTGTCAAAACAAGCAATAATGGAGGCAGAAACTAAAAATGATCAAATTGTGACCAAGATACTCTGTAGATATCCGTCAGTCGAACGGCAGTGATGTATCTGATGCGCATGATCATCAGCAACAGAGTGTTTTGCAAATAGGACTGGGGAGAAGTCGGCGATCGGCGTTGGACCGCTCAGACGCTAGACCCTGTTCGGAATGCTCCAAGTGATGCGATGCGAACGTTCGGTTCTCGAACTAATTCACTCTTGCAAACAACACTTTGGTGTCTGCTTACTACATGGCTCAAACCAGGTGATCATCATTCATTAGGAGACACGAATTACTCCTCTCCAAGGCTCGTATCCAACACAACTCAGCCCACACACCGCGAAGGACCTAAGCACCCTCAAAAGACTAGTAGCACCCTGCGACTACCCTGTCTCACACGATCAAGACGCAGCGCGACTCTCGGACTCCTCGAAAGCCTCAGGTATCGCCATGGTCCGAAATGGCAGCCCGTCGCCAGCGGACAATTTTCCGCTAGGCCATTCAGCGACATCCCCTCAACCGCAGCCCTCGAAGCGCGACAAGCGGCGCAACATGCTCGCTGAGAAGCTCGCGGAAATGATGGCCTCTTTCTCTGACAACAGGGATAGCCACTATCGCGCTCAGCTGGCTGCGCTGCAAGCTGACATCAACCTGATTATGAAGGCTGACCCTTATGCGAACCAACCGCTCGAGGATAACGGAGAGGAGGCCTCGGAGCTCATCGCGCAGATTATGGGCAACAACGTGCCATCTGCACCCAGCGCTGGCACAGATTATATCGCGCAATGCGGAAAACACTACTCGCGCTTCGTTGACGCGGTCAATGATGCGATGGAGGAGCGGGACTACAATCTCACCATGCTCTGGGTGCGTGCCCCCCTGCATTCCGAGATCCTGACACAGGACGCTAATCGTAGGCTTCATACAGAACAAACACGAAAACACGAAGAACGAAATCGAAAATTCACATTACTACAAAGTCCAAATCGCCGAAGAGGAGCACAAGTTGCTTGCCGCCACCATTCGGGAGCGTCTCGTAGCCAGCATACAGCAGCGAACAAACAGGCTGAAGCGAGAGAAGGAGCAGCTTGACTTGTCTGACAGCAATGCGATGCTTCTCCACCCTAATCAATTCAGCATTGGAAACCCCGCTAGTCCCGGCGGACCGCAAGCGCCTCGGAAAACAAGAAGGACAGGACACAAGTTCGGAGACGCTGAAGAGTTGGCTGCAGCCAATGAAACCAAGCGCAAGAGAAAGCTATTTGAGGATCAGGATAACGACTCCCCTAACGCCTCTGCCCGGGCTATCGAAATGGGCATTGGCTCTCCGTTCCGTGAAGCCAAAGCACGTACTGTCAATGCACAGTTCGAGTCATCTGCCTACTCTCTTGAACGCTTGTTCACCGAGAAGGAGCTTAACATGGCTATGAATCAGGCCACAACAGCCGCCTCTCACTTCTTTGCAAAGATGAAGAACACAGAGGCTGCAACGCAGGAGGCAACGACGAATGGCAACACCAATGGCACAAACGGAGAGCATGCTTCTGAAAACGGCGACCCTATGGACCAAGATCAGGACTCGGACGACATACCAGGCGCCTCTGACATGGTGCGCCAGCACTCATCGAACCCTCATGCCACGCGCGGTGCTACCCGGTCTGCACTTAATCCCACGGCAGCTATAGTCAGCGGACAAATACCGCCATTCATCTACAACCCGCCTTTTGTGTTGGATGCAAAGATATTTCAGAAGATCAACGCGTCGGCGCCACCACCGCCCTCGCTCTCGGCACATGATGTGGAGCAGGATCTGAAGCTGATGCTAAGGGAAGCACGGCCGGATGATGATCTGAACGAGAAGCTGTTGCAGGCTGCATGCAATCCGGTCAAAGCACGAGACTACCAGGTTCAGCCGCCGAACTTCTCTGAGCCCGTCAATGAGATGACAAGCGCACTACGCAGCACAGCACCCCATCTGGAAGTAGGCGCAGGACTGGGAGGAGTGCCTATGAGCGCGCAGAGCAGTGCTGCAGGATGGTCTGAAGGTGGTGGAAACACGCCGATAGGACGGAACGGTGAAAGAGACTCGCTTGCTGTTGGTGGTCATGGTGGCGGTGTCGCGATGAGTCGAACGGCCAGTGGAAGCGGAAGGGGACGCGGTCGAGGACGCGGAGGTGGTTAGGACGCGTCTCGGCGGTAGTCGGCTTCCTATTCTACTTGGACTTGGACGTCACGGTCTCGTATTATACCCATGTCTGGCGTTTGGGGACGCGATGCATGTGCGGCGTTGGGCTGGATGCCGGATACATACTACAGTACTCACATGTACCGAGGTTTTGCTTTGTAGTTTCTTTGTTATTACAGTTGACTCAGGGATACGAGTCAGGATTCTGTCGCAGCCAGGCAGACGCGTCGGTTCCCCCGTTTGTATTTGTATTTCTATACTCTGTCTTTGATTTTTTTTCCTGTTACGTTGGCGTACCAGGCAGACACAGCGTCAATACGGAGGTTTCCCAATCAATCAAATCATGTTTTCGTGTCTGTCCGCGTGTCAAGGCTAGCTGTGCATGACAACAGGCCATGTATTCACGTAGTCAGTCGGCAAGACAGGGCGATCGTTTGCAGGGTGTAGTGCATAGGTTTTTCGTCAGTCTGCAATCAGCAGCAGCAGTAGCAGCAGGCCACATCATACGAGGGTGTTAATAGTCGATAGCATGGATGGCGGCGGTGGGGATAAAATTCCGGACCATGTCGAAGGTACGTGAAGGCGCTGGTTGCCATGGGCGGCCATGGCGGGGTTGCTCGCTAAAACAACTGGATTGAGGTCATGGTGGGGTGAGGGTGCCGTCATAGCAGCCTCCTTGCGAGCCTCGCGCCCAGCGGCGAGACAGGCAGGCACGGCATCAACGGGCAGGCGCGACACAGCAACCCGCTCAACGCGGCAGGAGCACAGGGGGCGCCTTCCATGCATCGTATCTGGCAGAAAAAAAAGGCGATTTCGCCCCAGAGAAGCCGTCAGACAGCTGTTTCTAGTGGGTCGCAGAGCTTGCGGGAAGATTCTGGTTGGAGGCTTGGCACGTCGAACCCGCTGGAATTCTGTAGAAACAAGACGTTCCAAAGCAATACAAAAACTGCTCCGCCGCCGCCTTGGGCTGTTTCTCCAATTCACTACTCAAATCACATTTGAATCTTTAAGCCTCACCCACACGAAGTCTCTGACTTGTGAGCACCTTTGCGAATTTTCCTTCTACTACTTTGATACCCCACTACACATTTGCCTACCTACACCATGGCACCCGCGATCGGAATCGATCTTGGAACCACATACTCATGTGTCGGCATCTTCCGAGATGACCGCATTGAGATCATCGCCAACGACCAGGGTAACCGCACAACACCCTCGTTCGTTGCCTTTACCGACACCGAGCGTCTCATTGGTGACTCGGCAAAGAACCAAGTCGCCATGAACCCTACCAACACTGTCTTCGATGCCAAGCGCCTCATTGGTCGCAAGTTCGCCGACGCTGAGGTCCAGGCCGACATGAAGCACTTCCCCTTCAAGGTCATTGACAAGGGTGGCAAGCCTGTCATCCAGGTCGAGTTCAAGGGCGAGGAGAAGACATTCACACCAGAGGAGATCTCATCCATGGTCCTGACCAAGATGAGGGAGACTGCAGAGTCTTACCTCGGTGGAACCGTCAACAACGCTGTCGTTACTGTCCCAGCCTACTTCAACGACTCACAACGTCAGGCCACCAAGGATGCTGGTCTCATCGCCGGCCTCAACGTCCTCCGTATCATCAACGAGCCTACCGCTGCCGCCATCGCCTACGGTCTTGACAAGAAGACCCAGGGTGAGCGCAACGTCCTCATCTTCGACTTGGGTGGTGGTACTTTCGATGTCTCTCTCTTGACCATTGAGGAGGGTATCTTCGAGGTCAAGTCCACTGCAGGTGACACTCACTTGGGTGGTGAAGACTTCGACAACCGTCTTGTCAACCACTTCACACAGGAATTCAAAAGAAAACACAAGAAGGACCTTACCACCAACGCTCGTGCCCTTCGTCGTCTCCGAACCGCTTGCGAACGTGCCAAGCGCACTCTTTCTTCTTCAGCTCAGACCTCCATCGAGATTGAGTAAGTTTCACCCTCTAGTAACGAATTGTCTTGACTTTCTTACTAACAAACCCTAGCTCCCTCTATGAAGGTATCGACTTCTACACCTCCATCACCCGTGCCCGCTTCGAGGAGCTGTGCCAGGACCTCTTCCGCTCCACCATGGAGCCTGTCGAGCGTGTCCTCCGCGATGCCAAGATTGACAAGTCCTCTGTCCACGAGATCGTCCTCGTCGGTGGATCCACCCGTATCCCCAAGGTCCAGAAGATGGTCTCCGACTTCTTCAACGGAAAGGAGCCCAACAAGTCCATCAACCCCGATGAGGCTGTCGCCTACGGTGCCGCCGTCCAGGCTGCCATCCTGTCCGGTGACACATCTTCCAAGTCCACCTCCGAGATCCTGCTCCTCGATGTCGCGCCGCTCTCCATCGGTATTGAGACCGCTGGTGGTGTCATGACTCCTCTCATCAAGCGCAACACCACCATCCCCACCAAGAAGTCCGAGGTCTTCTCTACCTTCAGCGACAACCAGCCTGGTGTGCTCATCCAAGTCTACGAGGGTGAGCGTGCCCGAACCAAGGACAACAACCTGCTCGGCAAGTTCGAGCTGACTGGCATCCCACCTGCTCCTCGTGGTGTTCCTCAGATCGAGGTCACCTTCGACGTCGACGCCAACGGTATCATCAACGTCTCCGCCCTTGAGAAGGGTACCGGAAAGACCAACAAGATCGTCATCACCAACGACAAGGGCCGTCTCTCCAAGGAGGAGATCGAGCGCATGTTGGCCGAGGCTGAGAAGTACAAGGCCGAGGATGAGGCTGAGGCTGCCCGTATCGCCGCCAAGAACGCTCTCGAGTCCTACGCCTACTCTCTGCGCAACACCCTCAGCGACTCCAAGGTCGACGAGAAGCTCGATGCTGGTGACAAGGAGAAGCTCAAGGCTGAGATCGACAAGACCGTCGCCTGGTTGGACGACAACCAGACCGCCACCAAGGACGAGTACGAGTCTCAGCAGAAGGAGCTCGAGGGTGTCGCCAACCCCATCATGATGAAGTTCTACGGAGCTGGTGGTGAGGGTGGCATGCCTGGCGGTATGCCCGGCGGTGCTCCCGGCGGCGCCCACGGTGGTGCTGGCGGCGATGACGGCCCAACTGTCGAGGAGGTTGACTAAGTGGATCGCTCCTCAGCAGTCTCTTTGTCTTCTTCAGCATCTTCTAGCATAGACATTTTCCATGGGGATTAGTTCACGGAGTTCCAGGCTTATGAGCCCTTTTCATTTGTTTTCCTAACTGCATCGGATGATTAACGATCAATGACTTTGGGAGGAAAAAGTTTGGTGGTAGCATGTACTCTAATAATAGGGTTTAATATCCTGTGTAGAGAATTGAAACGACATTTCAAAATACTTGACTGTGCATCTTGCTTGGTGTTTGTGACTATGTGTTGACTTTAGAAGAACATGCGTCAAGAGGAACATCTGGACTATGGTTGAGAGAGACCGTTGGACAGTTTACCATCATTCCAATGACCAATTCAAAGTACAGCAGTATGAACACCGCTTTACATTGTGGTACATCTCCGCACAGCAGAGTGTAACTAACTTGAAAGCAAAACCAAACATTCACACAGGACAAATAATGATGGAATACCACATCAAGCTTTAGCTGATCACACCTATTCCTCAACTTCCACTCTGCCACGACCCCAACATTGCACACCACATACCATCAACCCTCTTGCCACACCCTCAAACCCTCTCTCTACGCAAAGTCATCGCACAATTCAAGCGTAATATCTGCCTCCCCCTTCAAATACGCAGCCGTATAATCCGGCTGCGGCTCCCCATACCAGCGAATCTGCTCCACAGGCTTCCCCTCCGCATTATGAACGCGCAGCTTCTTCCCCTTGAACCCAAAGCCATCGACGGTACTCAAGCTATAGTACAGCCCTGTGACGTTGCTCCACGAATACGCGAGGATCAAGATTGGCTGGCGGTTACTGGGGCCGGGTTCCGTCGTTGTGACTTGGATGGAGACGCCTGTGCCGCGGTCGGGATTCCTTTGTTCTTCAGAGAAGGTAGAGCCCGGGGGGATGGTTTGGGTTGCGCCTGCTTGGTTTTGCACGGAGGTTACCCAGACGGGGAAGTCGCATTTGTTGTGGACTTTGGCTTGGGCGGCTATGGCGGTGCTGGCGGAGAGGGAGAGGGAGGTGAGGAGGGTTGGGAGATACATGTTTGAGGAGGGGAATATTGGAGCTGTTTTTGGAAAAGATGAGGGATGAGATTGGGTGAGGGGTGTGAAGGTTACTATCAAGCGTGATTGAGATGGTATGATTATTTGGGCCTCATTGGGGGGGAAATCAACCTCATCTTATGCCCGCCACAAACGCCTCGGTTAGCCTTTAGTATTTCCCACCGTTTCCTGTATTCAATAACTTTGTCCAAAGGAAAGAGGGTCAGCAAGCCAGTGCTACATTACTATCCATATGAGTGCTCTTGTACCAGATACCAAACATAGCATCGTCTTCCAATTGGACGCCCGTGTTCAGATGATTTCGTATCCAGTATAAGGCAATGGCTTTTGTTTCGTTGGAAGCAAGGCCATTGGTCCGACGGTCCAACGTGGTGCAATAGACAGCATGGCCAAGCTCTTGAGGTACACATGGTGCAACTACCCGTACCGTCCGCGGCAAACTAGCAAATACCTCGCGAGCCAGTTGATGGCGCCAGCTCATATAAGATCCTGATCCTGGGTATGCCGAAAAACATGATTGACGGGAGTAGGGTGGGGAGAGAGGTAAAGGGTTGCGCGTCGATACTATTGTGCCAAAAGGCAGTCACAAAGTCCGAGGCGGGTGTTCCTATGAAATTTCCGTCACTGGTTGGATGCATATGACTACGATGGTTTCTTTTTCATATTATTGACTTGTCTAGCTGAAACGACTGTGACACTTTCTAGGTAGAAGGAGGTTGTCCAGCTTGTATCCATCTCGTCAACATAATGTCCGTTCGGACAGTGTTTACAAGAAGCACCGTTAACACCATATCTTCATTTCTCAATTTTCGTCTCAGCTTTACTTGACAGTACCAGCTAGTGTGATGTCCGGCATTTTGGCTATACTACATAGGATATTCGGATGAACATACAATGTTGTCAATGTGGATCTTCATCTGAGGCTGTTCGTCTCGCAAACATCCAGCTCTATGTTGAACAAAACATAGGCTGGGATACTGATTAGCTATCTCGTATTGCTGTCGCTGTGCAGCTACTAGCCACACCTGGGATAGATCCAACAATTTCTTCGTTCCATACTCAAGTCTCATACTACCGGACAAGCCTAGCTCAACATGTCAGCGTAGTATATCTGCTCAATATGTCCGCCCAGCATGTCCACTCAGTATATCTACTTAGTATGTCTATTCGGCATATCCGTTCTGCATGTCCGCCTAGTATATCCGTTCAGTATGTCCGCTCATCATGTCCGCTCAACATGTCCGCTGAATGTATCTACTGAGCATGTCTACTTAGCATATCCACTTAGTATGTCTACTCGGCATGTCCGCCCGGCATGTCCGCTCAGCGTGTCCACCTAATACGTCTGTCCAGCATGTCCATGCAGTATATCTGCCTAGGGTGTCCGCTTAAAATGTCCGCTCAGTATGTCCGCTCAGTACGTCCGCTCAGTATGTCCGCTTAGTACGTCCGCCTACAGGACGTAGACTAATGATCTAATGTAGCCGTTGTCTGCAATACATTGCTACAAGCTATTTCGATCCACTCATTGCAATGTGTGACATATAGTTATATTGCCTTAGTCTTACATTCATCTGATTGCTTGCCACAAGGACGCTATCATTATTAGGTTCCAAAGACTCGTCAATCGCCGAGCACAAAACAAGCCACCAATTATGTGTTCTAGTCAGGGGTTCAAGGGAAGGAAAAAACTCGTCACGCTATGCTTAGTGTTCGCGCCAATCCGCGTCCTCGACAAAGCGACCTATTACCACTCAACTCTGCAAATCCTTGTTAGATGCAAAAAAAAAAAGAAATGGAGAATCATCGCAGCAACGCTGGCAGTGATAGAATAACAGCAAAAAATGAGAATTTCCGACACCGGGAATCGAACCCGGGCCTTGCCGGCACTGAACAGTGAACTGACTCTGCAATGAGAGCGGCAAATCCTAGCCACTAGACCATATCGGATGTTGTTTGATTGATGAAAACTTGCGAGGCAAGTAAATCCATATACTGCAATGTGCGAATTGAATGAAAAATGAAAATTGAGATCCAAGTAGCTTATCGGCGAAGCTAACTAGGAAGAACATGTCGCTGAAGCAGAACTTCTGCAAGCGCTATTCTTTCCTATATCGGCCTAGATAGTACACCCGACCTGAAGACGCAATCGAATGCATACATGCAACAATAGCCAAGTTGGTATGTATTCAGAAGCAGAGATTCTTGTTTCTCTAATACCGAGCAACATGCTTCTTTGCTTGTCGAATGGATGACTATAGTCATAAGCAGCGATTGCTTACATTAAACACAGGTATCAGAGTTTGACGTCAAAGTCAAAAAAATCGCTCATCCAGACCAAGACCATAGCAACAGCCGAGAATGACTGTTGGATATGCTGCACTTAGTGCGGCCAGGCTAGACGGACCAGTGTAATCGTAGATGACTCCCGGTTTCGCCGCATGCCCCGCGCAACAAAAAAGTTCCCCGCGGTCATTGACTTGAACTCGACACTTGAAATCATCGCGTCAATACTTCAACAATGGCACCAAAAAACACGGCATTCGACCTGCAGACATGCGCGCGACCCAACATTCTCGCGTTGGAGCCGTACCGATGCGCGCGCGAGTAGGTGAAGCTCAAATGACGCTGGTTGCGGTACTCGGGACTGACTCAAGTAACGTAGTGACTACAAAGATGACGGAACCAATATTCTCCTTGACGCGAATGAGAACGCGTACGGCCCGGGCCTTTCATTGACGGGAGAGACAAAATCAAAAGTCAATGGCGCATCCGACGCATCGTATGCGATTGACATTGATTTACTTGGTCTGAACCGCTACCCAGATCCGTACGCACGCCGCTCTGTATCCTGTGCTGGGTCAACAAGAACTAACACGTAGCCACGCAGCCACCAAGAAGAACTCAAGCAGCTGCTCTGCAATCTCCGCAACACGCACACGCACACATCGAAGAAGATCACACCGGCCAACTTGTTTGTTGGCGTGGGCTCGGACGAAGCTATCGATGCGCTGATCCGCGCCTTTTGCGTCCCGGGCAAAGAAAAGATCCTCACATGTCCGCCCACGTATGGCATGTACAGCGTATCGGCGCAAGTCAACGATGTCTCGCTTGTCAAGGTGCCCCTGCAAACACCCAGCTTCGACCTCGATGTACCCGCGATTCTCGATGCGCTGGACCAAGACAAGAATATCAAGCTAGCATACTTATGTTCGCCGGGAAACCCAACAGGCAAGCTGTTGAAAAAGGAAGACGTCCAGCGTGTCCTAGAGCATCAATGGAACGGTGTCGTAGTGCTAGACGAGGCATACATTGACTTCTCGCCTGATGGCACCAGCCTGGCAGAATGGGTGTCTGAATGGCCGAACCTTGTAGTCATGCAGACACTCTCCAAAGCCTTTGGCCTCGCCGGTATCCGTCTGGGCGCTGCGTTTGCCGACCCGGCAATCGCCCAGATTCTAAACAACATGAAGGCGCCGTACAACATTCCCAATCCCACCAGCCAGCTCGCACGTGCTGCTCTATCACCCAAACATCTGGACGTCATGCACAAGAATCGCAATGCGATTGTCGAGCAGCGCGATCGTATGATTCGCGAATTACCAAAGATTGCGGGCGTTGGTCCTCTCCACGGCGGCACAGAGTCGAATTTCCTGCTCTACCAGATTCTCGATGCATCTGCGGACCAGGGTGGCAAGCCGTCAAATGAGACTGCGCTGGCGGTGTACGAGGGACTGGCAGAGGAGAAGGGTGTGGTGGTCAGGTTTAGAGGCAAGGAGCATGGCTGCTTGGGATGCCTAAGGATAACGGTGGGTACGGAGAAGGAAGTGGATCGGTTTTTGCAAGAGCTTCAGGCTGTTTTGAAAGCAATCCATCAAAGAACGGGCAAGCTGGGAGGCAAGGACGAGGAGCGGAGAGAGCAGGAGGCGAGTGACGTTATAGCATAAGGTTTCGATGAGACGTAGATGAGAACTGGATATAGCAATCCGGGTCTTTCCGTGGCAAGGTTGCAGTCGCAACAAATGATCGACATGACCGTTTGTTTGCACGTCTCGGGTAGATAACATTTAACTTTCGTTCCGTTCCTTCCTTGAACATCATTCCGCTCGCACGTCCACATCCTCATACATCCACGTCTCGGCGCCCCCACCGCATGGCGCATACAAGCACTTTCTGATACCTCCGTCTTCAAATACGGGCACGACATCGCGCTCCGCCACCTTCATGGCCCACATAATTATCCTCGCGCCCAGGTGTTCAGTCCGACCATTGATAAACACAGGCGCCGTGCTATCAGCTGGCTGATTCACAAATGTAAGACCAAGGTCATCTAGGACATCGCTGGGAGTGGCGCTAGGATCAGCAGAAGCAAGGTGCACAAAGTCTACGAGGTGTTCGTCAACAAAGGTGTATGTTTCTACGTCTTCGATGCCGTCTTCGAGCGTTGGGAGCGCGTGCTGGATACATAGGCTGCGCACGAGGGTAAAGATGGACTCTTTGTCCGTTTCTGGTGTTGTTAGCATTATGGAGATTAGCACGGTAAGCAGTAAAGCCCATTTTAGACTGTCGTCGTGAGTCTTGTCCAAGCCATGTTTTTGGAGTGCAGCTGTGAACTTTGTTGCTGCTGTGGGCATATCCTTTTCGAAAGTCGATAGGACATCAGGCAAGCTGTGCAAGGACCTGTTCGAAGCATCCTGGTCTGATGCCCGTAGCCTGGCTACTGCAACCTGAAGTTCTTGTCGCACCGAGTGGATGATGCGGGCTTGACCGTCGCGGTAAATCTTTGCATACTTTTGCTTGGTGTTTTGGGGTTCCTGCTCTATACGGAGAGGGAGGGAGGCGCATCTCTGCTCCAGCGCCTGATGTAAAAGTACCAAGACCTGCAGTGTGATCCTTGCTCCAGGTTGCGCAACGTCGATGCTACTTATATCCACTTCAGCGGTAATGATTGTCTGGATGAAGAAGAAGTGAACAATATACGGGGGCACACCGCGGAAGAAGGGCACATTGTTGTCATACCGCCCGAATGGGTGACCTCTGCTACGCAGAAAGTGCTGTTCTTTGTTTGGATCTGTGGCGAGGAAATCCCGAGTCATCCCAAAAGGCACGTTTTTGCCATCTAATAGACCGAGCTGCTGCGCGTATTGCTGCAGCTGCGGCTGAAACGCTAGTTTCAAGGCAAACTGCTCAATTGGGTTATCCTCGAGACAGAAACCGTATCCGAGGAGCAGCTCATCATTCTGCTTTGGCGCATAGTTGTTGAAAAGCTCCTCTCCCGGTTGGACAGAGTCGCCTTGGAGGCACTTGAGTGCAAAGGAGCGATGTGGCTCAAAGTCCCATTCGACCTTTGCAGTGACGGAATGGTTTAGAATATCAATGACTGGGAAGAGCATGGGTATTGTCTCTCTGCCAGGTAAGATATAAGTAGAGATGAATGCGCGCGAAGTGAAGATGGTAGCGGCCCATTGCAGCGATTCGCTGACTAGTGTTAGCGGGGTGTGTATGGCGTCTGATGTAATGTGCAGACAAAGCAAATCAAATTGGTCATTCAACACGTCGAGAGCATCACGTATTCAATTGCCGAGCGGACAGCATGGGCCTACTGCACGCCTGAGACACCATGTTTGGGCTGCTTCGAGTGGCCTGCGCTAGGAAACTTACAGAGAGATAACGTCAGCCAGATGCATGTCAAAGTGCTTTATGACTTGTACGGCGTGCTCCCATTGCTGGTGTAGCTCAGCCTTTCTTTCTTTTGCAGCGGGCGCCAAGGATGTGCCAGCCAGAAAGGCGAAGTCGACATCATCAAACCAGAGAGGAGTGGTCATGTTTTGAGGCCCAGGTAAGCATGCTAGATAAGCGCTCCAAGGCGAGTCGTTGCCCTTGTCGCGCTGCTCTAGCAACATAAGATATGCCAAGATATGGTCTGGGATCTTGTCTCGACATTGCTGCAAAGGTGACTGGATATGTTGCACCTCTTTCTCACCAGGGTCTAGGTTGAGGATGGAGAGGCTAAGGCTGAGCGGACACGAGGCCACGACAGGCGAGGTCAATGGCGCGCGGGCACATAAATGGAAGCCTTGAGCGTGTGTGTAGGCGAGCTGGACATGCGGGCTCAGGTGGCCCCCATGCTGGACGAACCAATTGACGAGGTTGTCAGCTAGTGACTGAGGAGCAACGTCTAGGGCTGATGTGTGCTCCGTTTGGGAAGCCATGAGCGACAAGGTTTGGGCTTTGGTGCTTGGCGTGATTGACCAGATTTCAGACGGCGAGTTGCAGGCGCAATGGTGCAGAGCTTGTGCGACGATTCGGAGGGTGGTTCGTCCGATGGAGTTTTGAAGCGGGCGATGTGCAGCTGACGAGAGCTCGGTCTCGGAGAAAAATGGAAGTGCGCGGAAGACGGACGCCGGGAGAACCGAAAATCGGATTCAAGGCAACATGTGGTGGCATGGTGGTGAGCAGTTGCGGGGCCTTGCAGCATGGGTTGCGTGTCTCGGCGAGGTGCGTGTCATTGTCGGTGAGGGAGGGAAGGAGGATGCAAATGGGAGGCTGTTGCTATGCCACCGGCGGTGGTGGTGGCTGCTGGTCTGGTCTGGGACATGGCATACATACATACAGACAAAGTGTAGCTAGTCCCGGGTTTAAACATGCTGGTACCTACATACAGACATACATGCTACTTACAGGTGCAGTGGACGTCAACATGTTACTTACTTGGGATACTCGTGGGGCCCGTTCGGTAGTACATATGATAACTACCGTAAGACGTACAGGACATCGGGCCTCGGCGGGTATGGTTTTTGCTTGGCCTCGCATGGTGTGGTGGTGTAGGGCCGATGGACAAAGTGTGGAGAGGGCGGGATGGATCGATAGGGAGGTACATATGTAGGTATGTCGTAGTGTATACTTGTAGTATTGGCAAGTGTTCATGGGCCAGCCTATAGCGGGAGCCGTGGGAGCCGGGCGTCGATCCAAGCAGCTGTACCGGTCGGGTGCGTATCGTATAGGCCGTATGGCTGCGTGTGCGTGTCAGGGTGTATGGATGGAGGCAAGTATAGTAGCAGGCGAGGCGGATACGGCCAGGCGAGCCAATCACGCCGGCCCCGTTGGCAGCAGAGTCTGGGCCGGACATGGCTCGTGTCGTGGTTTCGAACTGGGAGCGGGCGTGCGCTAGCGGGAGGTCGACGGTTGACATGACGGGCGTCGCAGCCTGCCTGTGTCTTGTGCGTCGACAATGCGGACAAGAAGTAAAGCCCATGTCCGCCGCCGCGCGGTGAATGACCTCTGGCGGCGGCCCTGTTGACCTCATCTTTTTCCTCTTGTCCTCTTTCCGCCCTCGTGTCCTTTTCGTCTCTCGTCGTCGTTGCTGGTGTTCCTGGCGGGCTGCCTCTGCTTTCTTCGCATGTTACGTACAGAGTTGCTAGTACTGTATGCATCCCTCAGCCTCTCGCACCCCTGCCCTGCATAACTCCCAGCTCGTGCTCACTGTGGCTTGTAAGTCAGACTCCCGTTTGGCGCTTGACAGAGACCGTTCCTTTATAATAACAATGGCCTCGCATCCTACCGCCCATATTTCCCAAATTGCTGACAGTCTCCCCAGAATGCCTCTTCCTTCTGTCCCGTAGCCGGAGCAATGCTGATGGACATGTTGGCCGCCAATCCCACCACCACCGCCACACCTAATGCCTCCTTCCTTCACAAGCCACTCTCCCTCCTAGGCTCCGTCTTGCGGGGCCAAACTCCCTCCCCTGACATGTCCACAACAACAATAACAACAACAACAACACACAACGCTCCTCCGGTTGACCATTCTTCCTCTCGCCCTGCCTCGGCCGGCAGCGACACCACTGCTGACAAGGTCAAAAAACCCTCGCGCCGCTCAAAGACGTCCTACAACATCGCCCGTCCCATCAACACTCGCTCAAAGCGCCACGTCCACCTCCAGCTACACCAGGTCATTACCTCGCAGCGCCCCAAGCCCGCCTACGACGTCGTGCCCTTTTCTCTCCTCCCTCAGCGCTCCACCCGTCGCCTTGCCCACTTTTTCAACACCAGGGAGCGATTAGGCCCCAACGACCTCCTTGTCGTCAAGGCCGGAGTCTACACATCGCAAGATGAGCAAGAAAAGTCGCGCCACGATGACTGGGCCTCGCGCGACGTCGTCGGCGTTCTGAGCACACGCAAAAGCGACAACGGTCTTACCGAGACAACCGACATCTGCATCAGCGATGGATTTAGTCGCTGGTCAGTCGCAGACATGCCCAATGGGGGTTACGAATTCACCTCCACCGACGAGCATGCTGTTGCGCTCAAGGCACGCTGGGTACTCAAGCCTGCGCATACCCGCCGCACCTCGGCCTCGACAGTTGCTGCTGCTGCGCCAGAGGACAAGAAGTTCACCTTTAGCACAATCAGCTCCGACTCGAGGCGACACCCCATCATTGCCACAATGACACGCAGCCGCATCGACGTTATGGACACATACACCATTCCCTCGGCCACCTCTCCTCCGACCCCAAACGCCACACCCTCGTATACCCAGTCGCCTACAACACCTCTCAGCATGGACTCCGATTCCTTCGCTGATGCCCTTGCCGAAAAGCTTCCCATCGAAACCAATGAAGCCCTCCGCGATCTCATACTAGTGTCTGGGGTCTGGCTTGCTTCCAGAGAATTTGCCTCGGATGGCTCCAGCTCAGCGACCATTCCAGCTCTGACTCGGAGCAATTCAGTCCGCCAGGCCGCTCATCGCGCATGCTCAATGTCTATGCTCGAAGGCCCTCGCTCACCGTCGCCAGCTTCAACAGTCGAAGAGAAGCGTCGTTCAATTCCACGAATGTTCAAGGCCAGCATTGAGGGACTGTCCCATGCACACGCTGATGCTCCTCCCTCTCCTGCTTCCACTAAAACAGCGGCCAAGGCCTCCCCGGTGGTAACAACACGCTCACGGAGAGCAAACTCGACTGGCACTGCCATCCATAGCATCACTGGCAGTGCGAGAAAGAGATACGGGCTAGCTTTCGAAGACGAAACTTTGGTGGAAAGCACAGAAGAGCGCCAGATGAAACGCAGCATAGAGTTACTTCGTATTAGAGAGCTACAACTGCCTTCCCCCATAGAACGTCCATCTGTCGAGACATCTCGACCCGATGCCAACCAGCTTCCCTCTCCTATCGTTATACCTCCTTCGCCAGTAGAGCCGGCCTCGCCTGCACCGTTGCTCGATTCGCCCTTGCTTTCCCCGCCTCTCCCGGACACGAAGCGACCACGAAAGACACAGTCTACCTACGCACCCATCACGACAACCGGCATGTGGGATTCTGGAGTTGTCGACGGTCCTGGCCTAAAGAAACGCCCTACCAGCATGTTTGTCATGAATGAAAAGAAGCGCAAGCAAGAGAAGAAGGGCGAACGAAGTAAGAGCAAGGATTCAAAGAAGAGGAAGGGCGAACAAAGCAGCGATCATAGCATGGGTGTAAAGAGAAAGAGTGACTGGTATGTGTACAAGATCAAGCTTCGCCTTAAAGACATGTTTCATCACAAGGAGAGGGCTTAATTGCGAATATGCCCTCCCAGCCATGACCGTATATTTTGGTCTACAATTATTTTCATTACATTGGGGTGGAGTTTTCCTGGAGCATTTGGGCACGGTACAGCATTTTTCTTCGTCTCGTCTTCACTGTTCATTTCACAACTGTTTGCAGAATCAGGCTGGACCTGATGGTTCGGGCTTCTTTGTCCAATCGCTATTTCTACTGTACACTACGCTCTCCTTGCCTTCTAACCTGTAGATACATTTGCCTCTTGGGCCACCTAGATCAACGTCACTCCTTCAGCATTTTTCCTTTATTTTGGTTAGGTTAGGAAACCCGCAATTTCTTGCGCCAAATACAAATTATACGAAGTCATCATGCATTGAACATGCTCATTTGCTCGACTTTTAACAATAGGACCGATAATATCTCCGAACTTTGCCTAGCGCTCTTTTTTTGGATCCGTTTTTATTACCTTATGCAGTGGGTGGGTGATCCCCTCGACCAAACCTTGAACTAGGATGATGCCAGTGAGACGGTGCTTATATCGTACCGTATCCTTCCTATGGTGCTTATCCTGGTTCCAGGGTTCCGTGACCCGTTCCTTCTCAATTCATGCCTGTTTCGGAACATAATTCAAAATCAACCTTTGTGTTTGTCCACCCCGGAGGGCCGGACATCAATATCCGAGATCCGAGAGGGCAATTTTTTTTTAGAGTTTTCTTTTCTTTACAAGCCATGTGGTGTATATACTAGTGCTAGTATGAGTATTTGTGGACACCTTGACGTCCGGTTCGGCCGAATAGGCAGTGGATGAACGGAGGAGGGGGAAATCCGAGATCCCCTCTTACTTTGGTTATTGATTTGCCGAGTCGAGATCATGTGCAGCTCTGCTTGCTGAGAGAGATATCGAGATGAAGGCCTTTTCTTGGCATGTTTCTACTGATAAATACGAAAGCCTCGTGCAGTATTACGATTGCGTATTGCCGTTCGCCATCGCCAATGTTGATATCCTGACCCTGCCCGGTGGGAGAAGAGCCACGCAACTTATGTTTGTTCGACTGATAAGAGAGAGTGATACTCTGCCCCTCACGATCGCTAGCCAGGTGTTTTGCATTCGAAGCTGCAGCCTGGGTTTGGGTTTGGATGTCGCGCTCACCTTTGGCATGTGAAAGGTGTACCAATGGCTACTATGCAGCGGTTACTGTCGTTGCAGACCTTGACGTCCTTCATGCTATCACTCTTCTCTATCATCATCACACGCAGTGCGCAATCTATCACAGCTCTCTCATCGTCTTGCTTTTCACGATGGACGTTGTGGTGGTTGTGGTTCACTGCAATACAACTTGTGAACTCCTAAAAGCCCCGCACTAGCGTCCGACTAGCGTGGCTTCCCCTGCAGCCTCTCGCTTTGGCAACGCAAACGCGTAAACACTGACCCTCATGTAGCAAAACACGCCTTCACATTCAACTTCATCGCCACCACACTTTCCTTTCGTCTACATTCGTTGCATCTTGTCCGTGTCTTGTCGCCCGAACAATCACGTGTGACGAGTGTTTTTTTTTCTTTTCGCCCTTGTCCCCCGTCCTGGGGACTCGATTTTAGCCCACCATGTCCGACTCCCTAATGGATGACTCCGTATTCGACGAAGGCGCGAGCTCTGACTTCGCCCCGCCTGCAAAGACTGCTAAAGTCACCAAGGCAGCGGCGAAACCAAAAGCAACCGCCACAAAGAAAGCAGCTGGTCCTGCAAAACCTCGAGGCAGACCCGCCGGCGCCACTGCAAAGCCAAAAGCGAAGGCTGCACCTAAGAAGAAGGCAAAGGCCGACTCAGACATTGAGAACTCAGATGTGGACATGGATGAGGACCCTGTAGACGTCGATGAGTCGCTGCTCGCAGACACACCAAAGCCCAAAAAGGCACCAGCCCCTAAGAAGGCGAGCAGCAAACCCCTCGCAGACATTGCCAATGACAGCTTTGGTGGAGATGGCGATGACGAGCCAGCTGCAAAGCCCAAGAAGGGCGGTGCCAGCAGCAAGTACCAGATGGTGAGTATTGCAATTGCAATTGGCGAAATACCGACTAACATAATCACAGTTGACGCACTTGGAGCACATCATGAAGCGCCCTGATACATACATTGGTTCCGTAGAACGACAAACAGACAAAATGTGGGTATACAACTCGGAGAGCGAGTCGATGGAATACCGCGACGTGTCATACGTCCCCGGTCTGTACAAGATCTTTGACGAGATTCTTGTCAACGCCGCCGACAACAAACAAAACGACAAGAATATGAGTGAGATCAGGGTAACAGTCGATCGAGAGAGTGGCGAGATCTCCATCAGGAATGACGGCAAGGGAATCCCAATTGAGATTCATAAAGTGTGTTGCCTACTACCTCCTAAAATTACCTGCTGACTCGGTTAGGAACACGGCATATATGTACCAGAGATGATTTTCGGTCATCTTCTCACCTCGTCCAACTATGACGACGACCAACAAAAAGTCACCGGTGGTCGCAACGGTTACGGAGCGAAGCTTTGTAACGTATTCAGTACCGAATTCACAGTCGAGACCGTCGATTCGAAACAGAAGAAGAAGTATAAGCAAACATGGACGGAGAACATGAGCAAGATGGGCAAAGCCAAGATTACCGACATCAAGGCGGACGATTACACCAAGGTCAGCTGGAAGGCCGACTACGCTAGGTTCGGCATGGAGGGCATCGACGACGATTTCGAAGCCATGGTCAAACGCAGAACCTACGACATGGCTGGTACGCTACGGGGCGTCAAGGTTTACCTTAACGGCGAGCGCATCAAGATCACATCGTTTGCCAAATACATGGAAATGTACACAAAGTCTATCTCGCGCGACCAAGGTAACGGCGAAGATGAGAAGGAGAAGGATGTCATCATTACTGACAAGCTCGAACGCTGGGACATCGGTTTCGCTGTTTCAGATGGTGCCTTTAACCAGGTATCCTTTGTCAACTCTATCGCGACAACATCCGGTGGTACGCACGTAAACCACATTGCCGACCAGATCGTCGAGAAGCTCATGGCCATTGTCAACAAGAAAAACAAGGCCGCTGTCAAGCTCAAGCCTGCACAGATTAAGAACCATCTTTTTCTGTTTGTCAATTGTTCCATCGTGAACCCTGCCTTCACATCCCAGACAAAAGAGCAGCTCACTACCAAGCCCAGTCAGTTTGGCAGCAAGCCTGTCCTCAGCGACAAGTTCCTGAATGCCATTGCCAAGACCGATGTCATTCAGAACATCATGCACTTTGCTCAGCAAAAGGCTGACCAAATGATGAAGAAGACCGATGGCAACAAGCGTAACCGAATCAACAACGCAAAGTTGACAGATGCCAATAAGGCGGGCACCAAGGATGGACATCTTTGCACTCTCATCCTCACTGAAGGTGAGTCGGCTAGTGTTCTTGCGCTTGCTGGACGTGCTGTCGTCAACCAGGACTTGTTTGGTGTCTTCCCACTTCGTGGTAAGCTTCTCAACGTCCGTGATGCTACAGTCGATCAGATCATGAAGAATGCCGAGATTCAGAACATCAAGAAGTTTATGGGTCTTCAGCACAAGAAGGAGTATACCGTGGCAGACATGAAAAGCTTGCGTTACGGCCATCTCATGATTATGACGGATCAGGATCACGACGGTAGCCATATTAAGGGTCTGCTCATCAACTTTCTTCAATGCCAGTTTCCGAGCTTGCTCAAGATCCCAGGCTTCCTGCTGGAGTTCATTACACCCATTGTCAAGGTCTGGAAGGGCGACCAAAAGAACCCACGCAACATGAAGAGTTTCTTCTCCATGCCAGAATACGAGGAGTGGAAAGAACAACACGCACATGAAAAGGGCTGGGATCACAAGTACTACAAGGGATTGGGTACCAGCGACATTCCTGATGCTCAGATTTACTTCAAGGATCTCGACACCCACATGAAGCGCTTCCAGGTCATGCGAGAAGAGGAAGAAAAGCTCATAGAATTGGCTTTCTCGAAGAAGAAGGCGGATGCTCGTAAAGACTGGCTACGTGACTTTGTACCAGGTCGGCATCTTGACCTTACCACTCCAGACATTTCCTATGACGATTTCGTCAACAAGGAGTTGATTCTGTTTTCCATGGCTGATAACGTGCGATCTATCCCGTCCGTTATTGATGGCCTGAAGCCCGGTCAGCGCAAAGTAATGTACACTTGCTTTAGGCGCAACATCAAGAAGGATGTCAAGGTGGTTGAGCTTGCTGGTGCAGTCTCCGGATCTACCGACTATGCTCACGGAGAAGCTTCGATGCAGGGTACCATTGTCGGTCTCGCGCAGAACTTTGTTGGAACCAACAATATCAACTTCTTGGAGCCAAGTGGTAACTTTGGTTCTCGTCTCAAGGGTGGTGCCGACGCTGCCAGCGCCAGGTATATTTACACACGTCTGACACCATTTGCAAGACGCATCTTTCATCCCCACGATGATGCGTTGTTGAAGTACGGCGAATCTGATGGCAACAAGATTGAACCGGAGATGTATGTACCCATTCTGCCTACGATTCTCATCAATGGTTCAAGTGGTATCGGTACTGGTTGGAGTTCTGAAATTCCTAACTTTAACCCCATGGATATCATCGAGAACATCAGGCGCCGAATGCAACCAGGTGCTACCAAAGAGGATATGTCTCCTATGGTCCCCTGGTACAAGGGCTTCACCGGAACGACCACTGTCCTTGGTCCTGACCGGTACCAGTTCACGGGTACTGTTCGACAGACTGGTGATAACGAGATTGAAATCACTGAGCTTCCTGTTCGCTACTGGACCCAGGACTTCAAGGAGAAACTTGAGGAGATCATCAAGGCAGAAAAGGGCCCCTCATTCATCAAGGACTACATTGACTACAACACCCCAGACCGCGTCCACTTTGTCATCAAGATGGAGGATAAGTACATGACAGCCGCTCTTGCTAAGGGTCTCGAGGAGATGTTCAAATTATACAAGCCTCAAGCCACCAGCAATCTTGTTGCATTCGATGCACAAGGACGTATTCACAAGTACTCGACTGTCCTTGATATCATTGAGGAATTTTACCACATCCGTCTGCGGTACTACGAGAAGCGAAAACAACATCAACTTCAAGTCATGGAAAAGGAGCTCCTCAAGTTGACGAACCAAGCTAGATTCATTCAGATGATTATCGATGGAAAGCTTACGGTTTCCAAGAAGAAGAAGACTGCCCTTGTCCAGGAACTCAAGAAACTTGGTTTTGCGCCGATCCCCAAGGTCGAAGATGCGAAGAATGCCGGCGAAGAGGAAGATGCTCAGGAGGACGAGTCAGACGAGGCTGAAGTCGAAGTGTCCGCCAACGACTACGACTATTTGCTTGGCGTAAGTACTCATACACTTGAATAGTGTGTCAAAATGCTAACAGTTTACAGATGGCCATCTGGTCTTTGACCCAAGAGCGCGTCGAAAAGCTCCTGAAGCAGATTGGTGAGAAGCAGGCAGAGGTCGACACCCTTATCAAACTCTCACCCAAGGATATCTGGAACGTTGACCTTGACGCGTTCATGGAAGAATGGAATGTGCAGCAAGAAGAAGAGACCAAGCGCAAGAAGAAGATTGCTAGCATGACCCGTCGCGCTTCCCAGAAGCTTGGTATTGCTGGAGGCAAGGGTACCAAAGGAAAGAAGAAGAGAAAGATGGACGGCTCTGACTCGGACGCTTCTGACTCGGACTTTGGCCCGGCTAAGAAGAAGCCAAAGCCCAAGAAAGAGGGACTGCTCAGTTACCTTCAACAGGAACCTGTCAAGAAGCCATCGGCAGCAGAGGCTCTCAAGAGCAGTAGCGCGTTCGGCTCCACGGCACCGCAGAAGCAAGGTACGCTTCTTTCACATCTTGTGAAGAAGGAGGCAACACCGCAGACCGATGGAGCGTCGGATAGCAGACCAGGCACTGCAGATTCAAAGCCAGCACCTGCGAAGCGGGGTCGCCCTGCTGGTTCAAAGGCTATCAAGAAAGACCCGGTTCCTTCGGATGACGAAGATTCCGATGTCTTTGCTGCAGTAGCTGCGGAAGCCGCCAAAGAGCCTGCTCGAGCTGCTGCCCCTGCTCGAGCTGCTCGAGGCGCGACCAAACAAGCGACCAAATACAACCTCGGTAGCGACTCTGACGATGACGACGAGGACCTCCTTGGCGACGTCAGCAGCATGGTCAAGACAATCGGATCTGGTACAAACGGCGTCCCAATGTTTAAGACGACAACTGTGGCCCGGCCAGGTAGCAATGGCAACCCTCGCTCTGGCAGTTCGGCTGGCATCAAAAAGAACAGCATTGTTGATGTGGACGGTGACACTACCAACTACGAAGGTCTAATGCCTCAGTCTTCACCACAGCGCCCTGCTCCTCGAAATGTCAATGACACTATCATGAGCTCGGATGATGATGACTTCAATCTCAGTGTCAAGAAACCAGCTGCGACCAAGTTGACTGCTAGACCCGCCCCGAAACCCAAGGCTGCTGCTGCCAAACCTGTACCAAAGCCGAAAGCCGTTGCGAAGAAGCCTGCCGCTCAGAGCCCAGCAGCGAAGGCTTACGCGAAGAAGCATGGCAAGGATACAGAAACAGGCAAGGCCGCATCCAAGAAGAAGAAGGCTGCCGATTCAGATGAAGACGAGGACATGGAGGACGCAGACGATCTTGCCAACGACCTACTGTCGGACGAAGATGAAGACGAGCCAACTCCCAAGCCAGCTGCACGCGCACCTGCTGCTCGGCCTGGTCGCAGAGCTGCTGCTAAGCCGGCCAAGTATGTTGTTAGTGATGATGAGGCCGACTCTGACGATGCGTCCGAGCCTAGTTTCGATGACGACGACAGCGAGTAGACTGACTAGCTTGATGGAGGTCTCTGTGTACACGTGAAGGGGTGGTGGGTTGTTTGATACCCGGATTAGTCAATGGCGTTTTTTTTCTGAGACCAGGGGGTGGCATACGGCTACGGATGTAGTGCTTCACATGGCGTTTGGTGTAGCTGCTTTATAATACGGGGTTTCCACGCAGGTGCATATATTATATTATATCCCGCTATATACGCGTAGTTAATTTCATGCGCTTTTCCATTTCTCACACACATGTTCTTGTATAGTGGCCTGGTCCTATTGTAAGATGCAACAAGTGTGTGCACGGTAAAAGACATACCGGTTACATCGGACCTGAATCTTACCAACTACACCTTTCCACAGCCTCAGTATTAGAAGCAAATCCGTCACTGGAACGACAAGCTCTATACTTTATCGCAGAGAAAGTGCACACACAGGAGTCCAGACCTTGACAGACCGCATCCAGAGCACATGCAACACAGCGCCAGCGCCAGCTCCATTCACATACCTGCTCGTTCACTCTTCTTCTTTTTTTTACTAAAACTCTCCTAGTGTCCCAAAAAAAAACACAAATACTTCTTTTTGCTCGGTGCCCTTGAGAGCCCATACACGAACACACGCATCTCGCCTTGCTGCATGATAGCTGGTCATGTTGGAAAGCGAGGGCTAAGAGGATTTGGGGGGTAGTGGGTGGATGAAAGGGAAACAGGTACGTTTGTAGGTATGATGTCACTTCTTGGGGGTTTCCTTTTGGTGATAGGTGGCTATGTATGATTTTGGATGGGTGGTAATGGGGCAAGTCAGGACGAGGGCTAGAAAAAGAAGGGTGTGTATGTGTGTGTGGACATGGTTAGAAGTGTGTTTGTTATGGTATTTATGTAGTTGGGGACTGAGTGGAATAAGAAAATGGGGATGGTCAGGTTGAGTGGGGAGGGAAAAATGGTACATTACTTGGTGCTATGGGAAGGAAGTGCTAAGAAAAATTTGGGGAGCGGAGTGGAAAGCGGAAGTCTTCCACAGAGGGCCTAGATGTTTCTGGTTGTGCTCGATGTCATGAGCTTTCCTTTCCACTGTGCGACAATGGTGTGCTGTTCGTTGCGGGGTGGGGATATGTGTATGTGTGGCGGAAGCACAGCCTAGGGATTTCGGACAGAGGGAAGCCTGAGACAGCATGACAAATAGTGGTTTGTGAGAAATGAGAGGACGAAGACTCATATGAGAAGCGATATCGTGGATAAGTGAGTATTGGGTAAAAGATAAGAAAAGAGAGGTGTGTATTGGTGCATGCTGCGCAGGCAGATACATGGGATATTTGGAATATAAAATATATGATGGGGATCTCCGTGGCATGGAGAAGAAGAGAAAAAGGGAAGCAGGAAAATAGTGAGGCGTACTAATTTTTGCCCTATTTTGCTTCTAGGCCTGTCTAGGCCCTTTCTTCCCACCTTGTCCAACCCGGTTCTTGTGTTGCAAAAGACTCGCACCGTGACACCTGTCAGAGCTGTCAGGAACATGACAGTCCTGTTCTATTGGTACGTTGTTCAGCCAGAACCATCTACTGTACTACGTTGTCCTCTTTTTGCGCATCTGATCCAGAACGAATCCTTGGAAGGGGGGGGCCAGGATCCGCCGTCCGGATTGCCAAACACACTGTATGCATGCAAGTTCCCTATTTATGTATACCTTTTTTCATACTACCCAATTATTCGCGGTAGATGTATTCTAGTCGATTGAAGTTCTCGCTCTGTGTCAAATCATGGAAGGCTGTCTTGTACACTGCAAAGGCTTCCCAGGTCAATGGAGTCATGTTCGGGCGCTACTTTAGCCTTGTATAGTAGATGGGGATCGCTAGGCAGACTATCCGCGTCTCCGTTAGCCTAGGAAATGAACATGGTGGATTATTGTAGTGCCGATGACGGATATCTATCGTAAGTAGTACTTGTACGAAGAGGGGCGGGGCCAGACCTCATCGTCTCACTTGATTGATCCCTCACTTTTTCCATCATCGAGCGGATACACTCGCATCCGTGACGTAGTAGGATACCACAGAGGTTCTAGATGGCTATCTTCATCAACGGATATGCGTGCATGATCAGACGAACCCCTGCTCTGCAGATAATATTGTAGTTCGTCCCACCCTGCAGAAAAACGCCACAAAGCTTGAGTTCATCATCACAGCTGTCCTGTAGAGCCTGCCCCAGGAGACGGGAGGCTCACCCTCGATTATGGCACATCTCCCGGTGCCTCCGCGGAATGTGATGTGTTCAAGAGTCTGGTCCTTTGTGACGCTTGTGAGCAGTCGTTCCTGGCGTGACAGCGGGACTAGGTTCCTCCATGTGGCAAGCCGGAGACGATAACCCAGGTACATTCTTGAGCATTACTCAGTGTAAACGCAGGCTGGCCGTACCCACAATTCAAGGAAAGAACAATCGAGAAATTGGTCGTGCAGGCGTGATTTAGTGGGGCAGTGTGTTGATTGCGTTCAAAGCATGTGTCTCGCTACGCTGCGCGGAGCTCGTCTCAACGGGCCACCCGACGGGCACGAGGGATGGAGATTTTGACAACCTCGTCGTACGATATGCTGTAGCAGCGATGTTGGCGCGCCGTTTGAGCTCGGGTGCAAAGCCGAACATGTTGTAACATAAGCTTGAGATGCTGTGAGCAGACCCTTTACGCGTACATCCTGCCCCGCTGTGCCACGCTCCTCCAGGCATCCCACGCAAGAAATTCACAGTTGATCGAAGCAACATAGACAGCCAAAGTAACTTTGCAGCCTTGTGGGATTTTCGAGAGGCTGTAGTCTTTGCGCGTTTCATGCTAGATAAAGTTCCGCCCTTCCAGTGCTCTGAAAAGTAAGCAGAGGTAGACAAGCATGATAGGTTGTTGTTTTGACGAGGAGCTTGTATACGTACGTACGTATGTACTTGATCATTTTCGGAAATGTTAAGCGACTCTTTCCAGGAGACATACCTATGCTGGGTCTTTGAATGGCTTCAAAGAAATTCCTCGGTCTAGTATCATTGGTGCCAATTAGCAGACTTCAGTCAACCTAAAGAAAACCTTCATTGCATGGCGACGCTAATCTTGCAGCCAAGAAGATGCATATTCTCGCATCGACAGTGTTGGAGACACCCAGTAGTGAGAGCCGTGACCTCTTGCATGATACTGGTGTGTATCCAAGCACGGAGAGTTTAGTGCGTTATGAAAAGTAGGCTATATTGCCCTCGACAACTCCAGTCATGTGAATCCACCTTAAGAGGTAGGGGTGATAAGACAGCTCCGCGAACTGCGCGTATGTGAGGGAGGAAGCCCATAGACTTGGCAATGATCCGCCTCAGAGACACTAGCACATAACGTCAGCTGTTCAGGATTCGGGCTGGCAAGCTATTCGCCCTGGTTTTGTCTAAGACACTGCTTCATTTACCGCTCAACCCACATCTCAGGAAATGTTATCTTGAGTCTGGTCCAATGATGGTAAAATTCATAAAGATAAATTGCTCGGTCCCGAATTTGTCTTACTCTTTCTGGGTCCAGATGGCAGTATTGAACTCGAGTTCGATAAGCGTTGAAAATTGCCACCGGTCAATCGACTTGCCTTTGGCTATGTTCGTCCCTCAGCTCACAGCCCGTACTCGCATCACAGCGGCAACACCCGGGATGCCCCAGGTTACTTGGATTTTCTGTCATCCCACATTGATGGCTTCTGTGTAACCAGCGGAAACGGAGAGATTCTGCTGTACGCATGGCTATCGATTGTGCGTGCACATCCTGCGTAGTCTGACACTGTGCGAATGGCCCAGTGTTTCTAATGGCATCATGTTAGCAGCCAATAGCATCGACACTTCAAAGAGCCCTGTGTATGATCTCACGAAGGCGCTCTGCTTTGACCGGAAGGCAGTGTGAGTTGTTCGAATCTCCCACCGCCGGGGGCGCGCAGTGACAGCAGGCTCGGCGGTATGTATCCATGGCACTTCACATGAAGGTACCACTCCTGAAAAAACCTGGAGAAAAAATGATCCTAGAAGAACATTTGGGTGTGCTTGGTCAATCAGTTGTTACGGCTTGCCACAGGCAAAGCTGCAGCTTGGCCTTTGTCTTCTTTGAGCGGTCTGTACTGAGACATCATCACCGCTCTTCCCTTTGAAGTGGCACTCCATCAATCCAACTGCATCCTCAAGTAATTGAGACAAGACGCTTTGTTGGTCGATGGCCGGTGAGGCACAGGTCAAGTGAAAGTTGGAATCTGAAAACTTGCCTTTGCGAGTAAGTGAAAAGGCTTGCATCAAAATACGCGATGTCTCAGTATGAGGAAAGACACATTTCCGGACCGGGAAGTATGCCCTTACTCCCCTAGTGGAGATGTATGGTCGATGCGGCAAGCGAGCTCTTTTCTGGGTCATACATCTCGAGTATCTTTAACAGAAGCAAGGCTGATATCATAGACCGATAAAAGATGAACCAATCGATTGCTTCGCTGAACCCAGAATTGTGTAGGCGTCCGAGATACACAAAAAAATGGGCCACGTTTGCAACAAAAGCCAAGAAAGTACGTGCATTTGTGTACCGCGGTAGGCTGCAGGTAAACGCATTACCGATTCGCTATTTCATGCAATTCCAACAAGGTGCATGGCAGGTGGGCTTGCTCTTCTGAGGTAGCCATAGCCCGGGTAATGGAGAGCTAGTGCTATTCAGAAGTGCGGTGGCGTTACCCATGCGTAGGAGAGACGCTTGCAGCGTTGCGCGATCGTAGGTAGCCTTGTAGGGTTTCGCCTTCCACTGCCAGCATGACAAATCATTTTCTCTCCAATTGCATCTTGTGTTGACGGGAATCATGTACAGTTAACTGTGACGTTCAGAAAACTTACTGTTTCTCTCTTAGCGTTGTGGTGGACTGGCGATTCGCGTTATTGTCATGGCGTCCACGTTTCCCAGCCTATTGGAAATGTTTTTGATTGACATTGGCTGTTAGGCCAAGGACATTAAACAAAGAGGCCGGACCGTATGTCCCTGCTAGGATGCAGGGTTCAGCACGGGAAGTGTGTTTGATGCCGTGTGACACCATTCCCTCGATTCATCTTGCACCATCGCAATGCCCAAAGCCCAGCACTTGTTGTGGGTAACATTCGTTTGGTTCAACTGTGGGCCCGCCATCTTGCAGCCTGTCAAGCCATGCAGTGTGCGTCCTGGAACCCAGGCACTCCCACTTACACACCGGACGTCGTCTGCACTGCGCTTAGGCAAGCTTTGGCGACGCAATTCGCTGGGGTGAACAGCTAGCGGGCCGAAGTGAAGGTGAATGTTGATCCGTTAAAAGGAACCAGTGATAGCACAAGTATATGTTGCTGCATTGGTTGTGCATTGGCTGTCTCCTGGATAGTCACTCCCGAACGATCCTTTACGACACTCGAATTTGCCAGGAGTTACTTTGCCCCAGTAGCACGTCATTGAAACTGTACCCTTATCACATTCCGGTAAAGGAAGCCTATCCATAGCTGGCTCTCTTCGGTATCAACTGACCTGGCACGTCAAAGTCACCGGCTAGCTTGTATTGCTGCGATAACCCAGCGAACTTATCTGTTGGACACCACGCGAGGTCCAACTAATCGCCACGGGACCGTACTGTTTGTTGGGCGAAACCACCTGAATATCAGAGCTAGACCGACACGACGTGCACGCCTCTCTACCCACTTCCAGACAGTGTTGACTGAATCAACTCACGAACGCAACAAGTACGTCGCAACGGCCATCAATCCATTTTTTTCGCGATGCTGACGATACCCAGGTCGATTACCAACGTGGATATACATTCCAACACGTCCTCGCTGGTAACAGGTATAAGGCGATCATCTGGTCCTCGTGAGCATTTCGCAAACGCCTGAACACCAGTCTTTTCATCTCGTTACCGCCGCCACCAAACTTATCCTTACCCAAATTCAATCTTTGTTCCACAGCAACTCGGTCTTCCTATCAACTTGATTTTCGCGCTCCTCTCTGTCAGGTACACTAGTACCCTGTCGTGAGCTTCCACCTCTTTGCTTTCGCCATTTCCAGGTGATCGCAAGCCCTCCGGAATGAACATACAAGACTTGCTGAACCCTTCCTGTGGTGATCGCCATGACCATCGCCACCCAGAGTCTCCGACACCGTTATCACACCCGGTAGCGACACTGCCAGCGCTTAGGCGACAAAAGATACCAAAGGATGCTCCAATCTTTTCAGAAGGCAACAGAACCGTGGGAATAGTCAACTTTGCCCCTCACGAAGCGGGAAATGACGAGGAATTCCTTGTGCAACACCGAAGATTCCAAATCTATCCGTTGGGTGAGATCTCCAGGAAGGGAGTTCGACACATCCCATACAACAGCGATAAAAAAGACTTTCTTGAGAAGACCGGACGTGATGCATTCGAAAGTAAGGCCAGCTTTTTTATATTGATAGTAAATGCTGACTTGCGCATAGTGTTCCAGTACACATACAAGCTCCCTGGTGAAGATAAGCCGTATGTCGTCGTCTGGGACTACAACGTCGGCCTCGTCCGTATGACGCCTTTCTTCAAGTCGTGCAAATACTCAAAGGTAGCTACCTGGTTCTACAACATTTGAGTAGGATACTAAGTGTTGCAGACGATACCCGCAAAGGCATTGAGAGAGAATCCCGGGCTCAAGGATATCAGCTATAGTATAACTGGGGGTGCTCTGGTGTGTCAAGGTCAGTCAAGTCAATCCTAGACTGTCCAGGCACTCTCCTAACATATTTGTAGGATATTGGATACCGTACCGGGCTGCCAGGGCCATAGCTGCAACCTTCTGCTATGACATTCGATGGGCGCTTACTCCTGTCTTTGGCAACGACTTTCCTTCGATTTGTCTGACGCCAGATGATCCCTGTTTCGCAAAGTTTGTCATCGACCCAGCCATCGTACGGTACTGTACTGAAGAGACCACAAAATTCAGAGAACTTGGACCTGCGTATGAAGTCCATAGGCCGGTCGCCCCGACACAAGTGGAAGCACCGACGTCGCGCCCTGAACAACCACCGCTTAGTGCCCGAGTTGTCAGGCAACGGCGCGCGCGACCCGCAGATATAGAGAGTGGGTATGGGACCGATACAGAGCGAAACGACAGGTATCTCTTTTCTCCTGAGGTATCTCCACGCACTCGCTTCACGCCCATCAATCGGCCACGCTCTCCGTACTCTCCCCGCACAGTAGAGTCTTCGTTTGTGAGTTCACCCGTCATCATGCGTGCGCCTCCAGGATTGCATACACCGACATCGACTCCATATGAGTACTCTGGCGAGGTCTTTCGGGCAAAGCGGTCGCATTCCAAGGTGGCTTGTTGCGAGCATCCTGCCGATGAAGCTGTCGCTCGCCCTCCAACAGCCGCCACAGTCGACAGTGCACACGGATGCGAGATGTGCGTTGGTGATGATAACCACAGCCACGTCGATATGGACGCGGCAGAGATGTTGCTTTCGCTGCGTACAGCGGACAACGTGATGCCGCCATCAAAGCGTACGCGTCGGAGTTCGTGATGTTCGAAACAGTGTATGCCAACTTCCTGTTTTGAGGACGGTGATGACTAAAGCATGGCGGTTGATGCCTTCCCTTTCCGTCTGCTCATGACGTTTGTTAGCCTTTCCAGCGTTTCTTGTCAGCACACTCGTTGAGCAATTGCATTCAGTTCAGTTTGTGCATTTAAGTATTAAGAGGGCGCACTATCAGCACCTAGGTACGGTCATATACAGCGAATAGAAAAGTGCATTTGCAATCCAATGTCGAATAGATCAGACAAGCAACATGCTCGAGAACATAGATGGTGAGATGGATGGATGAATTCGGTCTCTAAGAACATTTCATTTGTAATCTTTGCAATGCCGTTGTGTCACTGACTAAAACCTTGTGGCATAAGCTCACTTCGATGCTGCCTGGTTCTTCTGTTTCATCTTTTCCAGTCTCTCGAGAGTGGACGAGATGATTGTGTCCTCAGGAAAGACATATGTGACACTCTCCTGTTTTATCACTGCTGCAGCCCATTTGGAAAAGTTGGGAAGTGCATCCAAGTCCGCTGCAATGGACTTGGGGAGTACACCGCGCCTTGAGAACGCATATATCCGGATAATGAAAGGCGCCGTTAGTGCCTACAAGGTCATTAGTGATGCTGCTACTTGCATGAGTGCTGATCATACCTCTGCCAGTGTGATTTTCTCACTACCACCGAAGAATGGCTTTGCATCTTTCAGAAGAGGCTCCAGTTCTTTGCTCACGACTTCAATGAATTCCTGGCTCAGCTTTGCCTTTTCCTCTTCGGAATCCTGCATCAAGATCTTGAACCAGTGGCTGCCAGCCTTGGTACTCCAGGTATCGACAAAAAAATTGATTTTAGCACGAGTCAAGGCAGCTTCTGGAGATCCTGTTGCAGGGAACAGATGCGAGGGATAGGCGTCAGCCAGGAATGTTGAGACAATGGCTGACTCGGTAACGATCTCGCCATTGAAGTTGATGGCAGGAACAAGACCTCGCTGCATATGGGTCAACTACGCATCGACGTATAAAGCCCGGACGTAGACTCACAGGGTTAATTTCCAGATACCAAGGCTCTCTCGGAGTATCCAAATCGATGATAACTTCCTCATACGGCAAACCCAGCTCTTTCAGAACAATGTGAGCTCGGTGAGCATAAGGGCAGCGATGATTTGTGTACAGCGTGATTTTGGGAGCATTTCCATTAACGTGTGCCATTATGATGGAGTTATTAGGACAGTGTCAACGCGGTTGCAGGAATTGTAGCGTAGTGGTGTGAAAAATACTATTTGAAAACACTTGTGAGACTTGACTTTGATAAGTCTGCAGCATCTACTAAATAGCCGCGACCATCAACAAGATATACGTACTTGGAGCTCGCGAAGCTCGGTATGCTGCTTATCAATCAGGTCATTTATGGATTGCATCAACATGCAGCCGGATTGTGCGGTGCGGGGCATGTCCGATTTGAGTGGAGCGCCATCGGGTGCCCACTCCTAAGCTCTTTCGTGTATTGCCCCGACGTTCTTGTGCTTCAGCACTGATGTGACAACAAAAGCGCCCAATATCCCGCAGCTCGTGCTTTGGCATGTCCAGTCTAGGCATCAGTGGTAAAAAGGGGTATCTAGAACCCTGCAAATAGACTTGGTGGTGAGACATATTGTCTCTGTCCGACAGAGGGGTACCGCCCTTCGCAATGCACCAGTCGAGATCTCTCGTTCCAAAGGAGAGGAGCTAATAGGCATCGCCACAAAGTCTCTGGTAGACGCATGCCCTTGTCTGACCACAAGTGCCCGTATTCAGCCATGGCTCAGGATGATCGTCCATCTACAGCATTTCAACATGGTCGTCGCCTTGCGCTGGCTCAACAGATAACACCGTCACCTTCGACTTTCCACTCCATCGCATTGCTGTCTGTCTGCCTTTTCTTCGCTCTGCGCTTCTCATTGCGCAACCGCCTCTTCTCTTCGGCGTCCTTTTCCATCTGTTCCCTATTCATCGCCAGCCTGGTGTCCAAATCTGTGACTTCGAGAACCTTTGCCTCGTCCTGTTTTCGCTTGAGATATCGTAGTCGGTCTCGAACTTCTTGGAGAGTTGCGCGACGTACTTCGCCGGACTGGCCGGTAGCGATCAAATGTTGCTTGCTGTTGAGATGCTCGACGTACTGAATGTTGTCCCTAGGGGATTGTTAGCGAAATCAAGTCAGCGCCCGCTGTACAAGAGAGACGCACTTGAATGTCAGGTCGCAGGCTCCGCAATATGCACCAGCACCACGTCCTCTCTTGCCAACTGCAGCAGCAGCTGATGTGAGGGTTTGCTTTCCGATCATTTTGCTCCAATCTATACGTTCTGCTCTTGCTTCCGTCTGCTTCAGATCCTCAGGCGTGGACGCTCTCCGTCTATACGACTTGCCAGCCATCTTTGCTTCATATCGCTCCTTTCCCTCCTCACGCTCTTTTGCCTCTCTCTCCTTGGCCTTTTTTGCCATCTCGTCGCGGTCCCATGTTTTCCTGAAATCCGTATCACCGCCCCCCGTCGTTCCGTATGCGCCTGCTTTGCCACTCATGACGGGCAATTATAGAGAGACACGCTCTTTGCTCTATTGGAAATGGAAAATTTGGTGGGTCACTAGGTTCTAGTCGAGCGCCAGTCGTATATGTATGGCGCGTAGGTGTTTTCACAGGTCAAAACAAGTCGAGTATTGGTGTGTAGTTACAGGCGCGTAGTTTTCGAGTCAAGCTCGCGACTTTCTGGTCCTTGACGCACGGACTTTACTACTGAGCTTTGGGCAGGTATGCATCATCATCACCACCACCGCGTATTACAATCGAGAATACACATGTATGTATATAAAAGACAAAGTCCATGTACATTGATTGATAATTCAAGATATTTCATCTCGTTCTAGCTCTGAATATTTACTACGTGTCATCATGATCACGATTGAATAGAAGGACAATCGGGAAAAAAGTACTCCTCGCTATGCTCCGATTTCCTGTTAGTGTCTTAGCAGGCGACACATACATCTAGCCATAAGCCAATTTCATGCCACCATATGCTAGTGCAGCGAAACTTATGGACACGCATGGCATTTCTGCCACATGCTTTGCATGATTGCTGAATACTGAAAGTGTCTCTGTGAGACGATCGCAAGCGCGATTGTGTCGGGCCATAAGGAATTCCCGCAGCCCTAGTACGGGTATGGACCAGCTCCACGAGGAAATCCTACGTGTTGGCCTGGTGCTGGCGGCGGTGGCGGTACGGGTACTGGAGGCGGTCCGCGCGCTACTCTGCCGACTGCCATGTGTCCATGAGACACTGAGCTATCTCTGTCCTGTCGTCTTTTCTTCTTCTTCTCTTTGACACCATAGCCTATGTCGGTGTAACCTGCAGCGGCAAAAGGCGGTTCAACAACCTCTCGGGAATGATCATCCGGTAGCCTGAGATCAACAAGGCTGTAGAAGTAATCCAAGACTTCCGGGTAGCGAAGAACAGATGCTCGCCAATCGGCGTCGATGCCACGCTTGAGCTCAGCATGGGCTTCTGCGATTTGTGTCTGAAGCGTCGCCACGTACATGGGGTGTATTGGCGGATGACCGGAATACCGCATGTAGACTTCGTAGTGTGGGAGCGAGGCAAGGTATGCTGAATGGGCTTGCTTGCGAGTTGACGTCAACCGCTCAAAAGCATTCAAGATATGCTGACGTGCATGGTTAATCACCCAGTCTCTACAGCTCAAGTCAGCATTCGTCTTGAAAAGATGGCGGCATGCGTAGTACCTTATTTCAGCCAACCTCTCATCCATGGCACGCTGCTCGGCCTGCTTGACGGCAATTTGCAGGCGCTCCGACTCGCAGGAGCATTCGGGATACGGCGGCGCATTGCAGATGGCACAGTTGGGAGCTGCATCCATGTCATACGGAGGAAGTGGGTGAGCCAGCGTTGATCATTGTCGGTCCAGAGTGGGCCGAACACAATTCCAGGGTGGTTCTAGTGATTGATGGGGATTCACGGGATGAGGATTTGATCTGGAGTGAGGTCGGTTTTAAGACAGTCTGGAAGCGGACAGGCGCTAGGGTAGTCAGGCACAGGCGGTGACGACGGACAAGTAACATGTTACATGACGATCTTTGTGGAGGCCATCGGCGTGATCTGGCTAGTTTCGTACGGCTTATGGAGTGACGGATGGATTGGGCAGACTTGGGATGCGTTATGAGTTGGCAGAATCGCTAGGATCGGCTCAACCAGTATTAGCTCCGGGGGGTGCCAAGACTAATTGCTTCTAGATAGTAGTGTAGTGTAGCATCGATCGAAGGCTACGGATATGACCATGTTGAACTTGACCGTCTAATGGTAGCGGAGAGCCGTGTCGGATGGGGGTGTGGGATGTTGGAGTTGTTGATGCCCTCGATCAACCTACCCCGCCTTTGCCCTCGACCCTCGACCTTGCCCGGACCCCACCACCGTGGTATTAATGTCCGACCGAGTAAGACGACAGGGATGAGGCCTTCTCATGCTCTTGTCCTACAGTACACAGACCCTTCTGTCTGCTGGTATGCTCCCACGCAACAGAACAGCCCAATGATGTCAGGATCCACGAAAAAAAACAATCCAGACTCTGGATGCACACGCACACGCACACGCACACCCAAACGTTGGCTCCAAGCAGCTGCGCAACGCACATGTGCTGTCGACACGGCCGTCTCCTAGCCTTGCAATGGTGTCGACCGATGTGAGTGGCATGTGACATGTGACCCTCGAGCTTTTGTTCACTTGTCCCGTCCGCGGGTTGTTGTTCTTGGCCGAGCGCCCTGTATCCCAAGGCCCATCTGCAAGCGGTTTCCTTTGGGCTCTCTTGTGGAGAGAGCCCTACTACCAGGTGTACGTGTAGGATCTAGTATGTCCTCGGTGGTAGTGTTGGCTTGAGATACGTAAAGAAAGTCTCTTGCACGTGACAGAGAGTCACGCACCGACACCGCTCTTTGTTCGCTGTTCCAACCACGCTCGCATTCGCCGCACTCGCCGCACTCGCCGCACTCGTCGCAAATCAGAAGCCGACCTCTCCGATGGACGGCGTCAACCTGACGCAACTGACCGTTCGATGTGAGGCTTGCAGGAGTGCTGGCCTGTCCCCTTATATACTGCCACTATCACTGGCGGATGTGCATCGTCATGCCGTCCACAACGCATATCCGGTAGTTTCCCCATTGTGAGTCTGGCCTGCCCCGAACCGCCTATCGTCTTCTAGATCCATCCCCTCCAATCGCCGACCGCCGCTGGCCTAGTGGACCAAGCCCACTGTGGTTTTGCAGCACACGAGGGCTGAAGTGGAGTTTGTCAGCTCACCTCGTTGAGGTTCAATAGCCTGCCATGCTTCGGATACTCCGAGTCGTGATTTTGCATAGTCGCAACTTCTTTGAATCAAACAAGCATCCCATAATACCCATGTGTCGGGAACAACAAGCCCCAGAGAGGGCCCCTCATACTACGAACACTTTTGTCGCATTATCAAAGAAACTTTTTTTTGTATAGCTGGGAGTTGCGAAGTGACGTATGCAAAGCCAAAAGACTGCCTGGTGCTGCTTGTACGCATGACTCAGCAGTATTATCGTGGTGTTTTCTGGCTAATAATCCGGGTGATCCTGCGCGCCGCACAGACTGCGCCCTTCGAACTCGACATTCTACCGCATTAGGCTTAGTGCATGTAGAAAGAGTCTCCTCCCCCGTCTTCGGCATGGCCCCAGAATGAGTCCAAGCCGCGGTCCTACTTAGCATCCATCATCCCGCGAAACGACAACTCACGCCTTATTGTCGAATTCGTCCAGAGGGCGTGCATTTGTTCTTTGATTCTTCGCAGGCCATTGGACAACGGCCAAGATAACCCGCTGCTTGATTGCAAATCGAGGCCCGCCATCATGGCTACCCACGATGCAGCCTTCGATATGGCAGACTTTGTCGATTTCGGAGACACAAGCATACCCGGCGTATCACAAGGGACGGACCTCAACATAACCGAGCCAGTATTGGACCAAAGGTGCGTGGCATACCCATTATCCCTTTGTCACTCATCCTGGCTTGACATCCATGTAAATGCGAACTTGCATTCAAGAGGTCCATCATTGACGATCAACTTTCTTTTTCTCTGGTTCTAATATCAACCAGTCCCCTGCTAGGAGAACATGACTCCAGAGGGCTCGTGCAATCTGCCGATGCTCAAACCACCGACATCGACTTCAACACTGACTTTAGTACTTGGCTACCAACATACCAAAAGTCCGTCCAGCCCTGTGAATACTGCAGATCAATGTCCCTCGAGTGTTTCATCTACAACGTCGACGGTACCAAGCAGCTAGGTTGCTCTCCATGCAACGCTCTGTTCCGGCCATGCAGCTTCAGCAATCCGGAAAGGATGCCAGCAATGAAGCAGAGAACCGCACTCGACACGTTAGATGTCGTGGCAGAAAACGACACGCGATGCTTCGGTGGACTCACCGGAAGGAAGCAGATGCGATCGTTGGGTCACGTCGGTCCCATAACGGATGACAACAACGGAGAGCAGTGCTCCAAGAGTGCTGCTGTGTCAGCACGCTTCCCTAGGGCTGCTGTTAGCATCCTGAAAAACTGGATGCTGATGCACATCGATCATCCATATCCAACAGAAGAAGACAAGGAGATGTTGAAACAGCAAACTGGCTTGTCCCTGGGCCAGATCTCCAACTGGATGGCCAATACGCGGCGAAGGCAGAAGGCACGACCCAAGCGAAGTGCATCGCCGAGCATCCGACCATCGACAAAGGTCATCAACATTCCCGCGGGTAAAACCTGGGAAAGCATGGGTACGTACACCGAATCTGAGTTTAGTCGATCGCACAAGACTGTGGCGCCCAAGACTGACGGAAGATTCATCGTCTTTCGTGCGGATCAAGGGCGCGCAAACTCAGATACTGGCATCTCATCTCAGATGCCAGTGTTACAGCAACAGGAATGTTTCGGTTAACTCTCGACAGGTCCGTTCGAACGATGGAAGCACTCTCCTCCTGAAAACGAACCTGCACCTCTCAACGCCATTGCTCACGCTGTTGAGACGTTTGATCCCCCGCAGTCCGCCAGCCAGAGCAGTAGCTACCGCAAAGATGCTTCTAATGACAGCACTGGGAGCTTCTCGGTATTCAAGGCACCTTCCATCTCTTCGCTAGAGACTGGCCTCACCAAGATGTCCTCCGGTTCTCGGGGATCCCGGGACTCTGCCTACTCGTACGGATCCCGACACTCGCTCGGCTCTTTGAATAGTCTCAAGTCAAAAGAAAGGCGAAGGCGCCGACGAATTCCCACTCGAGTGTCAAAGCCTAGTCCCGACGAAGGACAAAGAATGTTTCAATGCACATTCTGCACTGATACTTTCAAATCCAAGTACGACTGGTATGTAATTCTCTACCACAACTGCTGCAAATATTCGATTACACCGAATGGACAGGATGGTACTGACGTTTTGAAGGTCTCGCCACGAGAAGAGCCTTCACCTGTCTCTTGAAAAGTGGCTATGCGCACCCCTTGGCGAGATCGTTGCCGATAAGGTTACCGGGAAATCCAAATGTGTCTACTGCGATGAGTTGGATCCTAGCAAAGAGCACCTGGCGGCACACAACCACACTGCTTGTTTCGAAAAGGGCCCCGAGTCTAGAACCTTTTATCGGAAAGACCATCTTCGACAACACCTGCGACTTATGCATGGGTGCAAGATGACTGCCAGCATGGACACTTGGAAGTCTGAAGCACAATACATCAAATCCCGTTGTGGGTTTTGCGGCATGAGCTTTGACAAGTGGCAGGACCGTGTCGACCACCTTGCAAAGGAGTTTCGTAACGGAGCCAGTATGAAGAATTGGAAAGGCTGTCGTGGTCTAGATCCCCATGTAGCCATACACGTGACTAACGCGATGCCGCCATATCTCATTGCAAATGAGAGAAAGTCACCTTTCCCATTCTCGGCAAGCAACTCTTCAAGTCTGCAGGTACGTACGACTGTGCTGAACACGCGAGGCCAATCCAAGGTTGGAAAGCACGATGGTATTCTGCAGAGTTCTCTGACTGACTGATCAACAGCAAATCAATCTGTCACTTGAGACGCGGGACTTGGAGTACCTGCTCCCCAACAACTATGACCTATCCATTGCCTATCAAGACGGCAAGGATGCTTCGTCGGTTGGGCCAATCATTCTGACCACACCTGAGGACTTCCCAGGGCCAGGACAAACGAATCATAATCCTAATGCAACATGCTGGGAGATTCTGACTCTACGACTTGGACGCTTTGCGAGACGTCATATTAAGGAGCACGGTGCTGGGTCTGTGACTGATGAGATGCTGCAAGTTGAATCGCGCCGTATTCTCTATGGTGATGACGATCCCTGGAATCAAACTTCTGCGGACAACCCCGAATGGCTCAATCTCTTCAAGAAAGCACACGGCATCGACTCCAAAGCCCCGGTCAAAGGCATCACCACAGAGCACGACGTTTACGAGGATCTAGGCATCAACTCCGGCGCCACTGTTGACTCTAGCTTCGATGTCAATAACTTCACTTGCGCAAACCTGCCTGAGAACGATCCGCTGCGGGCACTCTCTTTCGAATGTTCCCTTTCAGGCTCATTGGGGCATATCAAAGGACATGTGCGACAGCTCTCATCTGGCCGTCAAACACCGTACAGCGTGCCGGGGCTGAGCAGGTCACCCACATCGCCCGCTTCCTTTGCGCCAGCAACAACTACAACAGCATCCAACGACGACGCACTCATGGGCGTATACGCGCCCATTTCAGAACTCGCGTGCCCCTCCAACGGCGCCAAGGGGCCATGCTTTGGCGAACGCGGCGAACTAGGCTTCTCCATCACCAACCCCGGATCCCCGAAAAGACGATACTGGATGGATGAAGCAACCACCCAAGTCTCGCCCTTGACTTCTCCTCTCGACCACCAACAGCAACCCGTATACGATAGTACCACTGCTCTCAGCAATCCCGGTGTCGCAACCACTACCACCGCCGATGACTTCCAATTTCCCTCGTGGGACCAGCTCCCAGAGCATCTGCAGAACCCGACGAGCAGCGCTGAATACAATCTTGCGGGCGTAAGCACATCTACTACCGAGAATGTCTTGGCGATGCCATGGGACGATACCATGGATTTTGCCATGGACATGGATACGGATATGGATTTGAATCTGATTTGAGTTTTGGTTTTTGATAGGAGAAGTGAGATGGGAAAAAAAGTGTGGAATTTACTTGGTTTCTTGGTATTTTGGGAAATCTATGAGGATGAGACAACCGAGGGGGTCATTTATGATTACGTTCCTTCTTTTGTTTTTTCTCAGTTTTGGGATTTAATCAGGGGGGTTAACCTGAAGGCGTTGGATGGTATCTGTCTTTTTTTCTTCTTCTTCCTTGATGCCTGAGTCATGATATACCATCCTTATATATGCTTCTTCATAAGCACGCTCCCTGAGGTGATAAGTAGAAATGTCGAATGATTATTATTTTTTTCCGATAAGTTTGGCAATCACTATATACCGATACACCAATAGCCAACAGTGTCAAAAATCGTTAGATTTCAACTAATCATAACCTCATACCCCCACACGGGATTCTTTTTCACCTTTTATCGCTCTGACTAAAATCACAACTGATCCACACTAACCTTCTGCACAATAATACCAGATGCAGCACCGCCACCGTTGCAGATAACCGCCGCACCGTACTGCCCATCCTTGAGCTGATGCAGCAGGGTAACCAATATCCTGCTTCCAGAGCTACCAAGGGCGTGACCCAGGGCAATAGCACCACCGCGGGGGTTAACATTTTCAGTACCGAGACCGAGGATCTTTGCGTTCGCCTTGATGACGGCGGCAAAAGCCTCGTTGAATTCCCAAATGGCAATGTCGGACTTTGAGAGACCGGATTGGGCGAGGAGCTTGTCGACACAGGCGGCGGGGGCGACGGGGAAGTCGATGGGATCTAAGTTTGGAAGTTTTAGTAATATGCTTTTTTTGTGAAGATAGATAGAGCATACCCAGAGCAGCGTCAGCGTAGGTGACGATCTTGGCTAGTACACGGCTGTCCTTGCCGTACTTTTGGGCAATGTCTTTGCTGCCGAGGACTAGGGCTGATGCGCCGTCGCTGAGGGGCGAGCTGTTGGCCGCTGTGACGGATCCGTTTGGTCCCTTTTCGAAAGCTGGCTTCAGCGTTGCAACCTTGTCTAGCTTGAGCTTGTTGTATTGTTCATCCTCTGAGACGACGGTCTCGCCCTTTCTTGTCTTGACGGTAACTGGTACAATCTCATCCTTGAAGAGGCCATCCTTGTACGCCTGTTGCGCGCGCTTGTATGTCTCAATAGCGTAATCGTCCTGATCTTGCCTTGAGACTTCGTACTTCTTGGCTGTGTTCTCTGCGCAGTTGCCCATGTGGATCTGGTTGTAGACGTCCCATAGACCATCGGAGATAAGACCGTCCTCCAACTTCTGGTGTCCGAATGCTGGCTGCTGGCTTGCTCGGCTCAGGTAGTATGGGACTCTTGTCATGTTTTCCATTCCTCCTGCGACCTGAGCTTCCGCTTGCCCGAGCTCAATGGTAGAGGCGGCAATGCTGACAGCTTTGAGGCCTGAGGCGCATACCTTGTTGATGGTGGTGGCTTCGATGTTTGTAGGAAGACCGGCGAAGATGGCTGCTTGTCGTGCGGGTGCTTGTCCAACGCCACCTCCAAGCACGTTGCCCATGTACACGGCATCGATAGACGACACTGGGACCTTTGACTTCTCCAGGGCGGACTTGATGGCCGTGGCGCCTAGTTGCGGGGCCGAAACCGTTGTAAAGTTGCCATTGAACTAACAAATACTCAGCATACAGAATCAATTGATGCTTATCTTATACTGACCACTGCGGTCGGTGTTCTGCTCGCACTCAGAATGTATGCATCCCGAATCTCTTTCCTTTGTGGCGCGGAGCTGCTGAACTGCCTTTGGATGCTAGCCAGTCGCTGTTGTGGCCGCGAGGCCATCTTGAAGGAATTGCGAAGGACAGCGGAAGACATGATGACGGCGATTCCTGGAGGAGTTTGCAAGAGTTCAGAATGCGGAGAAAAGGACTCTAACGAGTCGATGCGTGGCTATCACATGGCAACAAGAGTTAGGCTGGTGTGACAAATGCGGGCGGAATGTGGAGGAATGACGCGCTACAGCGGCTAGGCCGAGGTTCGGCAGTGCACGGCACCACCCGGCTTAAGCTCTTCCGCTGAACCATTTTTTAATCGTTTGACATGACTCTGGAGAAATAAAGACTGTTCAGCGATATTGATCTAGAAATACAAGTGACATTGAATCATCTATCTAATAGTCATAACGTTTAAAAATCTCATAACTCAAGCCAGTGCACCCATGGGGTCCCAGAGCTCTAGCATCTTTGGCTGCTGCTCCAACACCTTCCTGATCGACGAGCTAACCACACTCGGATCTACAACGGCCTGGTATACAAATTCGTCCATCCAAGAATCGCTCATAACAAAATATCCCTTGTCGCCCACACGGTCACTCCATGAGTTTTCTACCCTCCAGCGCACTGGCTTGCCATCAACCACATGCACGGCAGTCAGCACCATGGCGTGCGTCATTTGGCTTTCTCCAGTCTGCAGACGTTCGGCCTTTGTCATACCGAGCCTGACATTGAAGCCGAGCTCGTAGTCGAATAGCTGGGTATCCATGATACCCTTGGTCGAGTCCGAGTATTTGCCCACGTCAGAACCAAAGAATACAGGCATGCCGCGTTTCAGCATGGCAATGCAAGCTTCTTTGATCGTCTTCATGTCGACGTTAACGTAGGTTACTGGTCGGCCGTTCCACACATTACCCAGGCGCTTGACACTGAGCAGGCGGTTGTAGGGGTTCCGGGGGTCGTTAACCAAAGAAAAGAGCGTGTGCACATCGGTTCCCGACAACGCGCGGACTACCCTGTGATCGGAAAGTTCCTTGGCAAACTCAACTGGTCGGCTAACGACAGTGTTGAGTTTGCCATCCTTGTCATAGTACTCCCACGTGAAGGGCTTAGTGGCAGATGGTGGGGGACCGAGCATCAGCGTCAGGATGAGATGAATCTCACGGAGCATCTTTTCCTTTTCGCTAGCCAAGGTTGCTTTGACGGCTTCGGGAGACCAGTTGCTCGAGGCAATGGTACGCAGCCGGATTGCATCCTCGCGTAGCTTTGTGGTGATGAGGCGGTCCATGATGGAAGAGTTGGAGGCATTGAACGAGTCTGGGTAGATTGATTGGGGCACGAGACCGTACTTTTGTACGAGATTTGCAACCATGTCCCATTGACCGCCATCACCTACAGGGCTCGACATGAGGGCCTGCACTATGCGACTGTCGATATCCTCGTTCTTGGTCTCGAGTATGCTCTCGAGGAAGTAATTGGCCTTTTCAATCTTGTCCCAGTAGAAGAGATAGGCTTGTGACAGTTGGAACTCGGAGAGCTTGTACCGCTTCATGATGGCGATGCGGAAGACATTGGTGGATGCAAACAGCCAGCATCGTCCGGACGAGGCTTGGTTAGTGACGGGAGAGCCCTCGAAGGGGATCTTGATGTTGAACTTGTGTGTATCTTCGATGGTGGCTGCGCGAGAGGAGAGGACGGCGTTGGCGGAGTTTGAGCTGAGGGCTGCTAGAGCGAGGCGGTTCTATCAGAAGGAGGTCAGCCGATGCCGGCGACAAGAGGAAGGAGCGAGTGAGTGTAGTGTACCTTTGGGTCAGCCATGAGCTCCTTCTCCCACTCTTGAACTGACTTGATGGAGACATTTTGCTGGTACTTGACGACGGGTGTGTACTGGGGCGCTGGAGCACATGGTCAGCATGGAGAGAGGGTGTTGGAGGAGGGATATGGGATCAAGAACATACGGGCCTCTCCATCGCCTTCAACCACGACATACTCCTCCTTCTCCTTCAGGTACTGAGCATACTTATCATGGTTCATGTTGAGCGCGTGCAGACGTTCGAGGAGCTTGTCGTTGACTGCGGCTTCAGACTGCTTGGACTGGTCGGCACCCATAGTGGATACTGGCGCGGACGGTGTGGGGTCTACTAAATATCTATCAGAAGGCTACGGTGTCGGGAGGTGTTGCGTTAGTGTGGGAGAGGCGCTCCCGTCCGCGTCGCCGTGGGTGTGGTCGTGGCAAGCCATCATGGTGTCGGTATCTTATCGGGCTTATCGGGGGGCAGCGCGTGCAAGGGGCGCGTGGCAGGTCGACCGTATCAGATGGTCTGAGTGGAACGCGAAGCCTTCCGTATTGGGCGTGGCCGCGTTGCGACATGGAGGTGGAGAGCACGTCGGCCGTCTAATCCTCGCCAGCACCACGACTGAGGGTGGTTGAGATCCAATCTCTCGCTGCCATTAGCACGCCTCCTGGGGCGGGCCAAGCACATGCAGGGCAGCACGAGTCACCGCCCAACAGACCACGACGACGACTACTTTTACTCCCTGGCCCCCTGCCCCATGTCTGCCCTCATCTACAAATCCCCGCCGATCGCGCTTGCCACCCCAACGCCATCGGCACGAGACCCTGAGCTCGGCAACGGCCAACGCCCTGGTTTCATCTTGCCCGTCAGTCCAGCCGCCATTGCTTGACATATCCATCTTGACTCTTGTCACTGGCCGGGCTCCTCCTCCACACCACACATACACATACATTCAAGTACACACATATACACACACACACCGCCCCATGGACCATGGCCGCGCATCGCTCACACCCAACATGCGCGGCTCGTAATAGAGGAGATGAAGATAAGCAGGCCCGAACGCGTGTTTCATCACCGCGCGCAGCGCCTTCCCCTGGATTCAGGCCTGCCAATTCAGCCGCGGCGTGAAATTTGGCGACACTGGACCTTTGTGCGATCAGCCTTGGTGCCGTTATATGTCTTCTCTTCTGCCTCACTTGCAATTGACTGTGACCGCAACTAATACCCTCTTCAACCTTCCCATTCTGGATCCCCCGCCCTACGCAACATGGAGCAAGGACAAGGCCTCTGGAAGAAGCGCATCCTCGTGCCCTTCTGGATTGTGCGAATATGTCTCATGATATTCATCATCGCCATATTCGCCTACACCCTACGCACGCTGAAAGATCTCAAGGACTTTACTGAGCCAGGACCTGGGTACGCCTATGCAGTCGCTCACGCGCACTCTCGTAAACTAACAGCAAGCAGCACCGTCGTCCTTTTCATTCTCTTCATGGTCATTGTGCTGTTGATTGATGTGCTCGCCATCCTTCTCTTCCTTCGGGATAAGCTCAAGCCGGGCACCTTCCTGACCATGAACTGCTTCCAGACTGGCTTCTGGGCCGGAGTTCTGATTGTTGACTTTGTAGCAATTGGCCACGGCGCAAGCCCCGTCGGAATCGGCTTCAGCATCTTTGTCTTGTACGTCTGAGCTGGTATCATAGCAATTTGCTGTGCTGACTCGTTGTAGCCTCACATTCCTTGGTCTCCTCATCTACTCAATCATCGGCCACCGTCGTGCAAAAGCCGCGGCCCAGCGAGGACACTATGCGCCCGCCCACAACCCAGCCCTACCTGCTACCGACTTGCACGGCACTCCCTACTTTGGCGCGCCCGACAACCATCAAAATACCGCATACCATTCGCAGACCCACCCACACGCAGATGGGCACGATCAATATGCTGCTGCTCCTCCATACCAAGCCGGTGCTGCAGGCGACTATTACCATCAGCAGCCCATGAAGCCTGCCCACATTGTTTGAGCGAGTCTTGTAAATCCATAACGACCAAGGTGTTTCGGCGAATCGGCGCAATTACATATAAATAGGGCGGTGTAGTCTATGCCGAGATGCCAGTGGTTTGTGCGAGGAGGTGACGCGAGCGAATCACGAAGACTGAATTCCACTACCTCTATATACTGTCTGGCCATGTCGTGCGATTCTTGACTGGTGCGACGAGACGATTCCGGCGGGCGAGGGTGGCAGGGCAAACAAGCTCGTGGCTCGTGCGAGGCACGTCCTGGATTTCTGAGACGCGTAGAACTTACTCGCGTTTTTTTCTTCCGCCTATGCCATGGAGTGGTATGATATGCATTTTTGCGTGGTATAAGCTCGGGCTTGGCTATAAGGTACAGAGTTCATGGGCCTTGGCTCCTTCTGCTTCGCCTCGAATTTTGTGGGGAGCGGCCCGTCAGATCCATGCGCAACCGGCGGGAGGTGATCAGATATGGCAGGAGTGAAAGATCAGGTCTCGCGGAGGACGTAATGTGTAGTTGAAAGAAAAACATTCCAATACCCGGCGTGGTGGTACGAGTGCAGTCAAGCGTGAATAAAGTGTCGGTATCAACACACGTGCAAGTCGCGGGCGGGCGTGGTTGCCGGTTCAAGTGACTGGCGCCGAGACGCTACGACTAGTTCAGAGGCGACACTGCTTGGAAATGTTTCCAGCTCGGAGGTCAACACCCACTCACAGCACGAAAGCCGTTCTCTCCAGCATGTCGCAGCCTTGTTCATTTATGCCCTGAGCAATCACATTGCTTCTCCCGGCACGTTGCCATGAGCCTGTGCCTGTCCTGGGCTGTGTTTCCAAGCTGTGTTTACTTTTAGTCCGCATGATGGCCTTGAGTCGTTAGTGGCTGATCATTGAATGCGACGTTATACCCCATGGGATACACTGTGATAGGGATACTATATATCTGTAAGTAGACCTCGAGCTACGGCTGTTTGCCTCCAGCACGCTCTTTCGTCTTGCCACTCTCCCTACCTCCTTGGCCCGGTGACGCTCGCTCTGCTCCACTCATTCGTTCTATCCACCAAGATGCGCTCGTTTTTCTTGCTCGCCGCCGCTACGGCGCCACTCGCCCAAGCAGTACGCATCGTCCAGTCCAACGACGACGGCTGGTCAGAAATTAACCTCCGGACCTTTTTCGATGTCTTGAACTCGGCAGGCCATCAGGTGGTGCTCTCCGGACCGGCTGAGAACCAGTCTGGTACAGGTATGTGGCTGCAAATATATACACAACCACCAACCCATGTATACTGACCTTTCAAGGTTCCTCCGACAAGGCGCCGACAACCGTCGACAGCGATGGTTGCATCCACGCCTCTTGCCCCGGCGGGAGCCCCCCAACTGGCGCAAACGCAACAGATCCTCGCCTAAATTACGTCAACTCGTTTCCCGTCACATCCATCAAGCAGGGCATCGACGTTACCGCGCCTGCCCTGTGGAACGGGGCCAAACCTGAGCTTGCCCTAACCGGACCGAATGTCGGTAGCAATGTTGCTGTCCAACTTCCCTTCTCTGGAACTGTTGGAGCCGCCGTCTATGCAGTCAAGACGGCCCAGATCCCAGCAATCGCCTTCTCAGGCAAGAGTGGCGAGCCTACTGCATGGAACGCCCCCACGCCTCTCTACAGCAAAGTCTACGCCGACCTCGCTCTTAACGTAACTAGCACCATCATCAAAAGTGGCAAGCCGTACCTGCCCGCAAACACGTTCCTGAACGTCAACTTTCCCGACGTTTCCGACTCCCGATGCAGCGACCCCAGCCAGTTCAAGTTCATCTTTACTCGCGTCAACACTGGCGTCTTTAGCTCCCGCGATGCAGAATGGTGCGGTAGCACGCGCCTGCCCTGGGAGGCTGATGTCATTCTGCTCAGGGGCAGGGACTGCTATGTTACCATTAGCCCTGGTGATGCAAACGACAAGTCGACTGTGAATGATGCCGCTGTCCAGACTCAGATTATCAACAAGCTCAAGCCTATCTTGTCGTGCTTGCCTTGAGAGAACTGCTGATGGTCATGGACTAATAGGAAGTGTATGCAACATTATGACATGTAATATTTTTGGAATACCTTTTTTTTCAATTTTGAAATATATTTTGATTAAAGATGGAATACATACATCATGTGGAAATGCCTAACTACAAAAATCGAACTGTATGCTTTGCTATGCAGATAAAGTGCGTAAATACAAAAATCAAAGACAATAGTCGAAAATAACCCCTTGCCATCTCGTTCGTTCAAACTGTCGCCTTTACTCTCGACTTGACTCTTTGCAACTATTTTCTCTATGTTGTCGCCATTGGAAATATCCTTCTTTTTTGTACGCGACCCAATCCTCGACATTTTTGTCGTTCCTTTTAGCAATGCCGAGCTGGAGATCTTAGGACCCACAGGTTTACACCATACCACGTATACTGAGCTAGGGTCCTTCAGCCCCACTTCAGCAACATTATGGTTTATCTCTTGTAGAAGGAAGCGAGATACAGTTTCCGATCAACTCCCTGCTACCAAAGAGAAACTATCAAAGATGTCAGATTGAATAATTTTAAAGTCTTAGGCATCCCATGGGTCTACCGTCCATTCGAGTCATCCCTCTAGCTTACATGGTCCCCAGTCACAAAACCACAAATCGAGTACCCCACCCCCCACCATACCAGCTGCGTTCCCACTGTTTTCCATCTAGATCAAGACGAAGGATTTGGATTGGCAAGAACAGGTTCTACGAGGGGTGTCTGGACAGCGTGCACATACTTGCAACATCATTAACCTTTGGTGTCATCCAGATGAGTCGTATCTCTTTATGATTACTCAGGATTTAGCTGCCATATAATAGTTATAGTAACCGCAAGTTTTTTGCCATTTTTCATCCACGATCACATCGTAGACTAACTCTTTGCCAGAGATTCAATCACTCCAAAACAATCCAACGCATTCATCTTCATACCCTGCTTTCTCAATTCTTGTAGAATCAGTACATACTACAATCACCACCAAGCGCATTCTCCAGGGCGACCCCAAACTCCGGGCATCAACACCAATCAAACCCCGTATGATCCCATAAAACAACTCCAAAAAAACATAATACACAACTCCCTCCAAATGGACCCCCCACCATCCGACGATGCATCTCAACCCCCCTCCCTCGCATCCCGAATGCGCTCCTACGAAGCAACCACCGACCATATCCTCCCCACCAACCAACCCATCATCCTCCGCCTGGACGGCCACGGCTTCTCACGCTTCACCTCACGCTTCTCACGCCCCTTCGACGCACGCATCCACACCGCCATGACCCGCACCAGCAGCGACCTTCTCCATTTCTTCCCCCAAGCCACGCTCGCGTACACGCAATCCGACGAAATCACCCTCATCTTCCCCACCGGCGTGCAAACCTTCAACGAGCGCCTCCAGAAACTCTGCAGTCTGGCCGCGAGCTACTGTTCCGTACGCTTCAATCGGCATCTCGAGCTCGCGCTGCGCGACATGCCCGATCCACCGGTAAAAGGCGACGTGGACCTTGTACTCGGCACCGCGCATTTCGACGCAAGATTCTTCCCCGTGCCGTCTGTGCAGGAGGCGCTGAATAATCTCATCTGGCGCTGTCGCAATGATGCGGTTAGGAATGCCGTGTCGTCGTTTGCACGCACGTTGTATACGCCGAGTGAGTTGCATGGGAAGAAGACGGGTGAGCTTATTGAGCTCATGTTGAGGGATAAGGGAGTAAAGTATGAGGAGGCGGTGCCGAAATGGGCTATTGAGGGCTGTTTGGTTAAGCGCGAGCAGTATGAGCATCAGGGTGTGAATGCGAAGACGGGGGAGGTGGAGAAGACATTTAGAACGAGACCTAGGGTTGAGGAGAGAGGCGTGAGGGTCTTTGATGAGGCGGGTCTCAAATTGATCACGGATAAGTATTGGTAGTTGTTAGTTAGGAGCACAACGAGTAGCATTAATCACGAAAACAAAATAAACAAATCAAAATTACAATAACTAACTAGTATATCCGTGCTTTGTATAATTAGTCCATAAGAAGTCCAAAAATATATATCGAAAGCTTAGTACACCACGCCTACCTGAGGGTGCAAAAAAAGTGCAAAAAGAAAGGATGGGGCCTGACCGGGATTCGACTGTAACGCTGTTAGATGCTTGCGTTCGCTATGCGAATCTGAATGGGTGAAACTTACACCCGGGGCCTCCTGCAGAATAGGCTTGATAAACAGACTGTGAATCTGAATCTTCCCAAAGCAGGAATCATACCACTAGACCATCAGGCCGGAGTTATGAGACTCTTGGAGTTGATGGAAAAGCTGCCGTGTTTTGGGTTGATGAATTGAGTAAGAATTGGGAGTGAGGGGCGTCTGAAGAGTCATCGGATGGAACGGTGGGGGTGAGAGGGGCGGGTAAGCGAGGGGAAGTGTGTGTGCGGGATGGTGCCTGGTACCCCGCCATGTGTCGCCCCTTGTTGAATACGAGCTGTGGAGTAGCGTTGCAATCCACTTGGCGTTTTCGACCAACGACTATCAATATCAACCGACTCACTTGGCTGCCAACAACTCGTCGAACATGTACCGTATAAGTTAAGAATAATATGATTGAAACTGATATCTCGTGACAAAAACTCCAACCTCATGCTTCCCATCGTGTAACCATGCATACGTTAGAGCAAACAAAGAAGCAACGCTGCGTTTTCATCTCATCCCCACCTCGCGTACAAACTCAGCTCTATGTCAAGTCCAAGACTTCTACGGCGCTTTCTCTCCACTTGCGTCTATCTTTGCCTTTGAGCAAGGGCCCCGGTGTCTGCTCTGCCGGCTTCTCTGGGCTGTCAACATCGACGTAGTCCCAGGCACCTACGACACTTTTTCGGAGAATGATGGCGCGTTTCTTCTTGCTCTGGGCTTTCCATGCTGCAGGCGGTGATACCGACTTTTCCTCGCTTGGTAACCGTGATGAACGCGTTGGAGGTGATGTCGATGTTGCAGCCGTTGGTTGTGGCACCGGATCACATCCCCCTACGGGTGACGAGTGTTCTGTCAGATCAAGCACATTCGCTTGTGGCGATGTTGACCGTGATTTTGCTGCAGCAGGACAAGGGGACGTGAGGTCTAGAGTATCAACACTCGAGGGCGCTGATGTCGTTTTGCTGAGACGTGGCGAAGTACGGCGAGGCGGGTTTGGGCGGAAAACATCTTTAATGCTTTTCTTCTTCCCTACAGCGGAGACTGATGAGGTCGAGCTCGCAGACGTGTTTGATGATATTGCCGTCAATGGCGGCCGCGTTGTCGATGATACTACAGGGCTCTGCTCACTAGTAACCTCCTTTTGAGAACGTCGTGTGGCTTCTGGGCGCTTTGGTGAGGAGAGCGTCAAGTCCAGTGAGTCCACATCTTCAGATGGTTTACGAAATTGTGGCGGAGTAGGGGCTGGTGCTGCACCAAACAAAGGAGTTGTACCCCGCTGTTTGGTTGGTGTAGCCGATGCTCGCCATGCATCCAAGGTAGTCTGTTTCGGCACAGACGAATCCCGAGACGCTCTAGTTGCAGCCGCCTCTTTCAACGTTCTTGTCCTCGCCTTCTTTGCTGGTAGCTGCAAAGGTGAAGGATGCACTGGAGACTCGGCTAAATCCAAGGTTTCTATTGTCCTCAAAAGTGGAGGTGTGGAAGGCCTATCCAAGACTTCGCTGGTGTCAGCAGGAAGCGTTTTTGAACGCTGAATTGGAGCTCGCCTTCTCCGTTTGGTTACACTTGGAGGCAAATCTTCTAGAACTGGGGAGAGCGATTTTTCAGGCTCTGGTTGTGGTTGTGGTGTTAGGGTCCGTGACTTCACTGGCGATGAGGACAACAAGTCAATCGTTTCGTACTCCGCCATTGCAGTGGTCTGCGATGATGGCGCTGGAAGATCGCTAGCCTTTTCTTGGGCTTTTACAAGCGCTCGTGAAGCTCTGACTCCAGGTTTTGTGACCTTTGCGAAAGATTCTATTCGGACTTGGGGTGGGTCTTTAGTTGTCCTTGTCCGCCTTGTGGTTGTCTTGGCTTTCGGTGCGGCAGTGCCAGTATCCTGAACCGATGCTGCTCGTCTAGGCCTCTGTTTTGCCTGTCGTCCAGCCTCCCAATCTTGAACTGTGAGTGGTACGCCGATTTTGACAAACGTTTCCATGACCCATATACGTGCCGGCTTTTCAGGGTCAAATTTGGTCGGTCCACGTTTCTTCGGACCCTCGTCCTCCATGTCCAAGGGCACATCTTCGTCTAGATCCTCATCTCCTACATCCTGTTGGGAACTAGGCGGTAGGGCCTCTACATCGTCGTCCGGATCCTCTTGGCTAAGATCAATCTTTACCAACTCGACAGGTGTGAAGCTTACGCGAAGCTCGGTACAATGGTCGGTAATAGCATGCTGTCTTTTTCCGTGAAGACCTTTGATGAGCGTTGATTCATCTTCTTGTATGGCTCGTAGATTATCAGTGGGCAGGCGATTAGACTGTTCAGCGCGGATCCGCAGTTGGCGCACAACAAGTGATGGCGCTAGACTGCGAATGAAGTGCTTTGCGCCCTCGAGTTTGGCCCAGTCAAAAGCATCTTGGGTAAACTCGCGCAGACCTGGAAAGTCGAGATCCCGATCCCAATTGATAGACCGACGCAACTTGTCTAATCCTGCTTGGTTCGAGATCGCTGGATGTGTGTAATATCCGAGAATATCGAGTCGGGGAAAGTCGTCGGGGATCTTGAGTGCGCCGTGTTTGCGTTTGAAGAACTTGCTTTCGTTTGTCTTCAACTCGTGTTGCAGTCGCTCCTTCCATTGAGCTATGGCTCTAGAGTCGTTTCGTGGAATCTTGCACAGGTCGGCACCAAAACCCGCCTTGGCCGCCTCACATGCAGTCTTGGGGCCGCATCCAGGTATTCCCTCTGGCACATAGTCTCCTCCGCTCATTAGCGCGACCAAGATCATGCCCTCGCGATCCAGTCCCGATGGCCCGTTTTTGGTTTCGACAGCGTCGTATACATTGACATGAGTTGGCGTCTTTCCTGATTTCTCTGGAGACCAATTTCGGAGAGTGACACCGCTCCCAAACATGAGCGTGTCCACATCCTCACTCAGAACCGCATCAACAATTCCTTCCCTTTGCAGCAGTGCACACTCTGCTTCTGCCTCTCCTGGCGCAAGATGTATGGGATACCCAAACTGCTTCAAGAGCTGTTTTGCAAGGAACTCGGGGATGGAGGCGACAGTTGGACCGGTGCGCTTGTTGCGCTTGAATGGTGGTTTGTTGGGTCCATCGAAGACAAAGACAGGATGGATGGCAAGAGAAATCAAGCGCAGGAGGCGGTAGTAGAATGTTCGCAATGCAGGGTTCGTGCCGCCTAACTGCAGTCAGCACCATACGGTATGCATATACCCTGAGAGGACTTGCCTTTGCTAGCTTGGATCTGAAAAAGCCATATCGACGTATCAATAGCGATGCGCAATGGGCGGCCAGTCTCTTCAAACTTTTCGACGGCGAGCTTGGAGAGCGCTATGCGTGTGCCAGGGCCGATTTCCTTGTAGATTCTGCATGCGTTAGTACTGGAATATACCCAATAATATGCGCGACTCACCCATGGATACCCATTGCGACTCCATGCTATGTTCTTTGATCTCCAGGCTGGCTGCCTTGTTCGCGATGTTGCGCCCAGCGCGTGGACTGGTGTCGTGATTAGATTGTTGCCACGACAACAACGCGTCACCCGTCCCGCATGCCCACGGATGCACGTTTATTCCCCACCATGCCATCCCTATCGCACTAACAACCTCCACCCACCATCCTCACAGAGACCCTTGAATATGGCGCCCCGCGGTCGCAGCATAACGGCGAGTCCGGGTGCCTACTCGGATCGCAGCAACGACTCAAGCCCGGACCCGCTAGCCATTTCTTTCGACGAAAACATCACCTCATCGCACCGCAAATCCAGCCCTCGGAAACCCATCATGATCACCTCGCCAAGGAAACAGGTCAGGCGGTTGGAAACATCAGAGGTCATCCTCTCGTCCCCGTCCAAGTCTATGATCATGAGCACACCGCGAGGGAACGGCGCAAGCCCTTGGCGCATCAAGGTCACCGTCCAGGCTGAACCGGAAGACGGAGAAAATGCCGAATCGCCATCAGTTAAGAGGGTGACAAGAACAAAGACAACGACTGTACCGCTAAAAGACCCGGATGCGTCGTCTCCTGTCAAGCGCCCCCGCGGCCGACCCAGGAAGTCTGAGACTGGATTGACGCCCAAGCCCAAGCGAAAAGGGACACCAATCAAGAGACCTGCAGAATTCAGCTCTCCGAGCAAAATTGTGCGCGGCGGCGATTCCAGCGCAGCCGACGTTGATACCGATGTGCCGCCTAGGAAGCGAAGGGGCCGTCCGAGGAAGAGCGTACAGTCACCAACTGAGTATGACGAAACCAGCGTTGCAGAAGAGGCCGAAGCTATCCTACAAGCCACATTCGAAGAGACACCTCTGCCAAGCACCGAGGCCGGACCAGACAATTCGAAAAAGAATGCGCGATTTGCAGCTCCCGATGATCAAACCATGGATGATGCATTGCGAACATCGCCTACACGATCAGAGCCGTCTCCCAGCCTAGGCACACCAGCTCATACCAATTCGAGGAACAATGTACGCGCACGCAGAGGTACACCACATGCAAATAGGGTGGCTGTTATTGAATCCGATGAAGACGAAAGTGGCAGTGATGTCCTTACGCCCGCCAGCGGAGAGGAAGACAACCACGATCTTCCCGAAAACCAACCCCTGAGTGGAACAGAGGATGGCCAAGGAGACGTACTTACACCAAGCGAGACCTCGGCGCAATCGAGTGATTCAGCTGATGCCACTAGTGATGATGGTGCACCTGAATATCCCCAAGGCTATGAAGACGACGACGAGGAGGAAACACAGGGTCAACATTTCACTTTTGACGAAGGTACCACCAGGATGCCAGATGACACGACGATGTTGGATAGCGAGACGTTTAGTATGATATCTGTCGAATCATTGAAGAGCAACACAAATCGACCGAGCCCAACACAGCCCCGAGATGTGCAGGTCAATGCTCCAAAGGCCAAATCATCACTCAGGAACGAGTACCTGGGACCAGCTACGCACGTGGCATCAGGTTCTGAATCTTCAACCCATGAAAAGCACGTCTCGACCAGCCAGGCCTTTCTAGAAGCAGCGCCCATCGAGACAGTGCGTCCAAAACTGGCGCGCCATGTCACACCCGCTATGGACTTCGAGATTCCATCTGCACCCCCTGCTCTGCATCCTGTTCAGCCTGCTCTGACCAAATCTCCATCTCCGACACTTGGGCGAGCAGTTACCGCCGGTGTAGCTTTACAAGGTCTTCTCGACCCCACACGACTCACCCCAGATGCTTCACAAAAGACGCCTGACGGAAAGCGAGGCTCATTGGACGATTTGTTCCGTGGCTTCAGCTCAGGGACACGTAAAGATCTTCAGGCAGGCTTGCGACTTGGCGAGCAACTTGCGCAAAATCAGAGAGAGGAGGACAATGTGCCCGGCCCCTCGAGCCCTATCAGGGGCCAATCTGCGGCAGGGCCGAAAGCAGGTGTGTTCCGAACGCAACGAAAATATCAGCAATCGCGTCTTCTTACACCCGAAGACCAGGATCATGTTGTCACAACGGTGGCACCGGCGGTTGCAGCGAGCGACGTCCAATACCCAGCGTTGGATATTGAAGAGGCGACCACAGCACCGTTGAGCCCTGCGAGGAGCGAATCCGCAATGAGTTGGCGATCCGACACTCCACCCCGCGCAGCCAAAAGCCAAGATCAACAAGACACTGCCATGAATGAGGTTCAAGAGGAGGTTCCCGATCCTGCCGAGGAGCCAGTCCAAAATGATGACTTTGGTGATATCTGGCAAGAGGAGGCTAGTCGCTCAGTGATCTCGATCAATCCAGATGAAGTTCTAGCAAAGAAGTCCCCTGAATCTCACGATATCTTTACAGACGCCAGCGTTGTCAGGCCTGCTCGCGGAAGAGCTGCCCGGACATGGCGCCGCAGGAAAGTAATTGATGAGACGGAGTCGCAGCAAGAGCCTGCCTCAGCAAGTTCAGTGCCAGCAGCTGTCCAACAACCAGAGGGCAGTAAAGAAGCCCAGAAGGTTGATTCCGCACAACCCGATGAGCAGCTTATGCAAGTCGAAGAGCCAAACGCTGAAGGCGAAGAAAGTGATGCTGGCATGTTCTTCCAGTCGAACGTTCCCGATGTTGCGGACCAGAAGCGGCCTTTTCGGTTCCAGAGGCGGCGGCCAAGAAGACAAGAAGCAGAGAAGGTAAGCCTCTCTGAACTTCTTGACCAGGGAGACAGCTTTGTACCAGAATCTCCTTCGCCCGTAAAGACAAAAAAGACACCACCAAAAGCGGCACTAAATCCATTCTTGGATACACCACCTCGCTTCCCTGCACTCCTGAACTCACCAAAGAAGAGCAGTCCCTTGAGGCGGGAGCTTCACAGTGGGGACATTTCTACGAGCTCCGTACAGCAGTATGAAGAGTCTACATTGCCACTTGCGCAAAGCTCGCCATTCCACACGGTTGTCGATGGCGACAGCAAAATCTCAGCAGCATCCGACCAGCAACAATTCCGAATGGAGATGGAAGGAAATACTGCTTCCACGATTATACGTGTGCGCGAGGAGGCCAACGAGTACCTGGACGCCTATGAGCCACAAGAGCGAAGTCTGAATGAGATTACAGAGGTTACCGAGCCTAGCAGAACACATCAAGACATTAGCCACCTGCCATCGAGCCCACCAAAGATGCAGCGACGGTTCGAACAGCGGCTGCTTTCTGCACGAAAGCCTTCGCCGCTTTCTAAGACAGTAGAGCGCCCAAGCAATGTACCAGTACCACAATCACGGCAGAACGCAGCGCGTTCGAAGGAACCGGAAGTGATTGAACTGTCGTCTGAAAGTAGTTCTAGCGACGATGAGGAAGAAGAAGAAGAAGAGGAGGAGGAGGAGGAGGAGGAGGAGGAGGAGGAATCAGATGCTACCCCCAGTGGCCATCCTCAACCCCGTGCACAGCCTGCCTCGACATTGAGCGCCAAGCCATCCTCCTCCCGCTCATCTCAACTACAACCACACCCTATCATCTCACGCATGACACCATTGCCAAAAGTCGAGCCTTGGACACGAACACATTACAAAGCCCTCGACAAACTGTACACCACACATCTCAAACATCCCGCGCTCTTCTGTCCTTTCAACGTCCCTCCCACCCCCCTATCAACCACAAACGGCTACCTCCTCCGCCGCTTCCTCGCTGACAACGGCAACCTACCTTACGTGGGTGCCGTATTTCACGCCTGGGGCTACAGCATGGTCATGACCGCCGAGCTCGTCGTTCTCTGCAGCGTCTTCATGGACCTGATGAGTCTCAAGAGTGAAGTCGAGTACGAGCAAGTCACGGGCAGGAAACTAGAAGTAGGCGATTGCGCTCCGGGTAGGCGCGGTGACTGGATCTCTGGCGAAGACGTGCTACAGCGTCTTGCTACTGTTGTCATGGGCGAGAGTGTGAGGAGAGATGAGCGGGCGGGGCTTGAGATTGATCGCTCTAGGGGATTGCAGATTGAGTGGCCGCAGACGCCGCGGTGAGCTTGGTGTCCATGTCTGATTGCTCTTTTTAGGATTGATGGACTGGAGTTTGCGGTTTGGAGACGGGATACCATTTGATTGATGATTGTTCATACTTGACTCTTTGATTTTCTGTTTCGTCGGGTTGGGCTGACTGTTTTTACTATTTGGGCATGATACCTCGATGTTGGTTTATTATTATTATTCTATTTCTTGACCTGTCTTCTCAATGGTGTCTCACGTATCAAAATACTTATTGATCTGAATAATACTACCCCATTGTATTATCCCACTAGGAAATATAGAGTATTCTATCTTCGTAACAAAAAAAGTGTAGTAGGTGTTGGGAGAGTGCCAGGATTTGCCTGTGGAGGTTCCCAGAGCGTGGCCTTGCCCCATCCCCATCCCCATCATCGTATCCAAAAAGCAAAAAGAACGTTAATGGGCTCAACCGGGATTTGAACCCGGGACCTCCTGCAGAATAGGCTGGAAAACCCAAAGCAGGAATCATACGACTAGACCATTGAGCCGTATAGTGGGTGGTTGAGGTTGTTGTGATGACTAATCTCAAAATTAGATCATCCAAATCCAAAGAGATATTTAATCTCGCTCAGATAGGAGTAAGCTGCTAGGATTACCGACAGGTAGGGAAAATCCGAAGTGGAAAAAGTGGAGCATTGTGGGAAAGCATATGCATGGCTGAGTCATTAACCAGCCAACATAGGAGGCCAGTGCATCAATCGATACTCGGAAACTTTGTATGTAGCACAGAAAAGTAGTCAACGAAATCGAGCATTGCTGCGTATATTGATGTGGTAATTGTACATTCGGCATGACTCTAATCTTCGCGTATACAAAGCCTGACCCGTGAGCCTCGCGAACGGCGGCTAATGCGATTATGTACCAAGTGCAAGACTGCAGAAGAAGAAGACTTTGTGCTCGCTCGCTTGCTATCCGCTTTTGTTGATACTCGAACTGAATTAATGCCGGAAGAAAGGCTGGGAATGCTTGCAACATTGGGTCTTACTTCATTTTCGCCTTTTCCCGCTTTTCTTGCAAGTACCTCCATGACTTTGATAGGCCCGCCGTAAAGGGTCCCTTGAGCGTTTGCATAGTTGATGGCCATTTGACGGTCTGGTTGATCGCCTTGGTCACCATCTGTGGGATGTCGTTCTCAGCTGCTATTCGCCTATCAAAATCGCCGGCAACCTGCTTCTTCAGGATTCCTCCCGAAGATTCATCCTTCCTTGCCTCTAGCATTTGCTGAAACTCGCGACCTGAGATGCCAAACTTGCCGCGGTACTGGAAGTACACCCTTTCGCGGAACTTCTTAGGTAATCGCCGAACCATACTGGCACGACGCTCTGGGTCCAGGTCTTGCGACATCTTCTGATCCAGCCCCGGGTCCTCCATCCAGTCCGGCTTTCGAATCACAGACTCGTCGGCGTACCTGATGTTCGGGAGTGACATTATGAGATCGTGGTAGAGGTATCGGAAGTTCCTTATCTGGTGTGTGACGATGTTGTCGATCTTCTTGGGATTTTCGCTGCCATACTGCATGCGCGGGTCACCTTGATAACTCAAGCCTGTGATTGTAGAGTATAGTTCCTTCTCGGTAAACTTCTCAGGCAGCAAGAGAAGCGCACACCGAACGGCAGAGAGGAGATTGCGCTGATTCGCGACGCGGAGGTTGGGCTCTTCGTGGAGGATTTTAACGGGCTTGTGCAGGCGGCCGGCGAAGTATAATGTGTCCCACTCGGTAAGGTCGCGAAGGAGCGTTTCGTAGTTGACGACGGCGTATTTGATCATTGTTCCGTTCACTACAACGTACGGGTTAAAATAAGCACCTGCGCCGTACCTCTCCTGTACATGGCTGACGACTCCTGAGCCGAGCGATCCAAGGAATGAATAATGATCTCTGTGTTCGCGTAGATTGAGCGAGTGGAAGTGTTGAGAGAAGCGAGGCGTCAGGATAAAATCAATCATCTTTCCACCTCCTTTTTGCCATTTCAAAATCGCATCGGGAGGGTTCGGATGAGGCGATTGAGTCGTTCGCGAAGCTGTCGCAGCCGACTGAGGAAAGACGCCAGAGCCGTAGGCAAATGCGTATGTGACTGGCGGGAATTTCCGTAGTATGCCTCGCAACGCCCGTTTAAATTCTTCATTCGTTTGCATCAACTGATTCTTGCCAAAGTCCTTATGCGGGAGCTCTGTAAAGTCCGACAGCGAGGGAGCTTCATCTTCCCAGTCTGGTGGCAGCGATTGGAATGCATGGGGAGTGTCCGTAGGTGTTGTCTTCTCGGATGATATAAAGCGGCGATTGACCTGTGCCAGAGGCCTTCTACACCAGGCTATCCGAAATATTGGTTGGCGGCGATACATCTTGTTGGAAGGATAATGCCTCAAGTCGCGCAAAGTGAACGAACGGATGACGTAAGCGTGTTGTTGCTCCACATGTCTTGGCGGATCAGATGTTTGTGGTCGGCCTGCCGCGTCTGAAGACGCGACTTCTTTCTCCATTCTCACCCAGCACACACCACTCGAGACTCGCAATATTCAGTATTGTAAAACACATCTTTATCTTCTATAACCAGCCGAGTAAAAAAGCAAAAACAACACTCAAAACTCAAAACCTTCAACAACTACCGTCACCCCTACCAACGCCATGGATGCGTCGCTGGCTTCTTACCACGCGCGTCTAGCCACCTTTGAGGGAGCAGCTACGACAGGCAAGGGACGACGGACAAGCAACAGATCTAAAAAGGCAGGAACAAAATCAAAGGCTTCATGGCCTCTTGCAGCACCCTCAGCACAGGATTTGGCGTATGCCGGTTTTGTATGGAAGCCTACCTCTACGAGCCCCGACAACGTCCAATGCTTCAGCTGCGAGTGCCAACTAGACGGCTGGGAGGAAGCGGACGTTCCTGCATATGAACACTCAACACATTCCCCAAGCTGTGGCTTCGCAACAATCGCCTGTATTCGTCTCCGTGCGGGCGACCCTGGCAGGACTGAAGATGACCCGACCTCAGAAGCCATGGTGGCAGCGCGCCGCTCAACCTTTGGCGATATGTGGCCACTCGACGTCGCAGCTGGCTACCCCAGTGTCGACCAAATGGTGGACGCCGGCTGGTTCTACGACCCTGCAACAGACACACCCGATGGCGTTACCTGCCCATACTGCTCTCTGGCACTAGATGCATGGGATATCGGCGACGATCCTATGCAGGAGCACCGTCGAAGATCTCCTGAATGTCTCTTCTTTGTCCTCTCCGAACTCTACAAACCTGCCCCAGCACCCAAGAAAGCCAAGCGTGCTTCCAAAGCTAAGCGTGCCTCAACCCGCTCGTCAACGGCATCTACAGCAAGCAAGAGAGCCACACGTGGGAAGAAGCGGACGAGCGAGGCAGTTGAGGAAACCGAATACTCTGAAGTCATCCAGCCTGCCCCGAAACGTGTGCGGTCCTCGAGCATTGAAAGTTTTCCTAGCGATCTTCCTGTGGGAACGCCTAAGAAGACACCGACCGGAATCAGGGACACTGTCATGGACGACTTTGACATGTCGAGCCTGCCAGCGGACCTAGCGGTTGGAACACCCAAGAGGACACCGCCTATGATGAGTGAAGCAGATGACATACCAGAGCCCATCAACTGGAAGCCTGCCGATGTTGATGCCGTAATCACATCCCAGGAGGAGGCCCACGGTTATCTCAGCGAAATCCTTGCTGATTCTGGTCTGGACAACGTTCAGACAGCAGACATGACGCCTGAAGAACTATACGAATACGTTATGGCTAGCCTGACGGACGAAGAGAAGCGCATGACGATTGAACAATGGGTTCTGCACAACGCAAAGAGGGGAGAAGAAAAACTCCGCATGGCCTGCGAACAACAGATACTGGCATTTGAGGCAGAGGGCCAACGTGCCATGGCTGTTCTCGAGGGCATCCCCACAATCTGAGTTTGATGGGCACTAGGTTAGGATTGGAGTACATGGGAGTTTGGTCATTGAGATACCCCGACATCAGAATGGGCGTTTTGGGCACGTTGCGATTCGCATACGTTTAATTTTACGGCTGCTTACTGTTTTTTGCTGTTCTTTGATTTATGAAGCCGCTTTCCGCACTTGCTGCGGGGCAACCGTCGTAGCCCAGGCAAGCTGGGATAAATGAGCCACCTAGTTTTATTGCCTGTATGAACTCAATGGCAATTTTTGTTTTTGTCCTGAATAGCATAATGACAGATGGAGATGAATGGTGTCTATATTTGAGTCATTGCGAGATGGCATTAAGAAAGAGGGACAGATTGCGAGACGTGTTGATAGTCGAGAGCAATGTGACGCGTGATCACGTGATGTACTTTGCAATGTAAATGGATTGAGCAAAGCATGTATTATTCCACAAAGCCTCGTATTCTCTGCAGATTTTCCAAAAATCCACCAGTTCTTTGCTGCGGAGGCTGCGGCTGTGACTTTGAAACACTAGAGCTACGGACTGGCTTCTGCTGGCCTCGATCCTTATTCTTTTCCCTTTCCCTATCGAGCTCGCGCTGCTTATCCTCTGCCAGCTTCACCAGGCCGTCGATGAACTTTGTTCTTGCTTTTTCCTCAGCTGTGCCCTTCCATACCTGAGCGAGATCTCTCAGCGCTTGTATGCGCACCTCGGCCTTGTGCATACCGCCTTCTGGATCGCCTGTGATGAGGTCGGCAATCTCGGAGCGGAGCGAGGCGGCGAACTCTTTGCCTTTTTGCTCGCGGGAGGCGCTGTCGGTGCCGGGCTCGGGAGCAGAGACGCTGATTAGGGATGCGCCTAGGGATACCTCACTGGGAGGGATCGTCCAGTGCATTGCTTCTCCGAACACCTTGATGACATTCTCAAGGCGTGAGCGGACCGTGGTTAGGGTGCGGAGGTCGGAGATGTATTCGGGCGTGGTGTCTTCGGGTTCTACCAGCGCTGGGAATGCTTCACTGGGGGCTTCTGGTTGTGCTGGCGCAGGACTTCCGGGTTCTCCTTCTGCAGGGTCTGCTTTCAGAGTGATTCCACCTGGCAGAAATTTCTCGACGTCGTTCTTTAGACCGCCCGTTAGGGTCTCTGTGAGGCTGACTGCCTCTCCCCGTAATACCTCGACCTCGTAAGCCAGCCGCCCGCCAGTCCGCAGTATGTCATCGGTCAATTGCGTGAGTATAGCAGATAACCGGGTAGTATGTGCATTGAGCTGTGAGAGGAGGTCTTGGGTCTGGGAGGAGAGGTCGGCCAACGAGGCGGCATTGCCTGTCTTTGATCTTGAGCTCAGCGATAGCGAGGGGAGCGTGGCATTGAGGTAGTCGGCGGGGTCGAATTGCGATTGGAGGAATGGATCCAGAGCGGGATCGGATACATGTGTTGACTTGGCCACTGCCGTTCCCGGCTTTTCCTGGGAGACGGCCATGGTGGACGCCGAGGTACGGAGGGAAGGTATTGCAGATGTCCCAAGATAGGGCTGGAAGCAGTGCCGAACGCTCGGAACCCTTGCTTGCACTTGGCCCTCTTATGCAACCGGTAAGACCGGAAAATAGTGGCCCCTCCTAGCAGGGCAAAACTACCCAAACCCACCAAAAAACAGAGCTAAAATAGCACCTACTTACTTCTTAAGTAACTATAACTCTACTACGCGTAAGTTAATACTCTAAGAAGATAATATATATATTAGAATCTACATTTCTTATATGAAAACAAATATATTATACTATTTATATTTCATGTTATTAATAGCAGGTTCTGGTGGGAGATGACCGCTCTTTTGATTTTTCGCTTTGACGAATTGTATACTAAGAGTGGCCGATGAAGCTTCGTTCCCGCACCTAAAAAAGTGGGGGAGGGGCGCGCTATCTCAAGCTCCAAGATGACGGCACCCTGGTCTTTATCGAGAGACTTGTTCTTTCTCTCGTGCACACCATTCAAATGTCTCTCGCGATGATGGCAATTGGTGTTTGGCCAATGACCGGAGAAATGGCGAGGAACGGTGAGTAGGCAGTCGTGAGTAGGAGAGCTCCACTCTAGACTGCGGGGGCCTCAGCCACAGGCTCCACATCTCCAGGCATCAGAGCCCCCCAACCCAGCGACTATTACTATTCTCGTTGACCGTCTGCCAGGCAGCTCTGCAGCACCGCCATGGAGCCTTGCCAAGTCTCTGTTAGGCCATATTTGTCTGGAGAGAGGTGAACAGTTAGTCTTTGTTTTGTGCCCGCTCCTCCTCCTCCTCCTCCTCCTCCTCCTCCTCTTCCGCCATCACCTTCCTCTCGCTTTGCCCTTGTAATTCTCTTCCTACCACGACTTTGGTCAGCCTTTTGTGACGCTCACTTCTGCTCTCTTTCTTCTTTATAACCTCTTGCAAAATAACAAGGCCAACTCCAAGACTGTTTTACCGCAACCGCAGAGGTGATTTTCGTCCCCTCAAGTTACCTGGCAGTGGCAATCCTGCTCGCGATTGCCCAGTCCGCCTCCTCCAGTGTTTGCTTGCTGGCACAATCAGGGCTCTTTGACGTCACCTACACAAAGCCAACTCGCCCTCACTTTGTGCTTGCCGCAGGCTGCGCCTCTATATCTCTACTGGTCCACCTGGAGCCTGCACAACCTACGAAACACCGGTGTCTGGCAGTCGCTACCAGACAAGCGGCACGGCACTGTGCCACAACATCCCACAAACGCCCAGATTGATCTTTCTTTCTCTCTTAATTCAGGATGCCACGTAGGCAATTTCAGGCCGACCTCCAGAAGGCTGCCGATGGCCTCCTCCTAGCTGCTGGCATCTCGGATGTGCGACCAGGCGCTGACGATGGCGAGTTCACCTTCACTTGTATGGCCGATGGCCAGCCGCTCAATATCTCCGCTCTCGTTACAGATGTCTCCGAATATCCCTCGAGCCACACCTGCATGATCTTCGCAGGGGATAACGCCTCCGCAGGTGTTGCTGCCGCGCTCAATGATATCGCCGATGCCGCTACGGCCAAGACAATACCTCAGATTCTCGAGCTTGTATCTAGAAGACTTGAGTCGACTGATGGCGACGGTGATAGCCAGATGGTCGGCTCGCAAGAGTTTGATGATTTCGAGGGTTACGAGGATGACGACGAAGATGAAGAAGACTATTTTCCTGGTGACGAAGACCTCCTACCCAAGCCTCGCATCACACACACTTCAGGATTGGGTGAGCCCTCTGTAGAGGCCACCTCTGATTTCAAGCGCCGTATTCGGAATGACCTTTTAGTCGCCAAGAGCGAGGGCTTCAAGGTAGGACATCTAGGAGGTCTCATGGTGGGCCTGGCATGTTATGTATCCCTAGCCATTCGCATATCCAAACTGGGCATCTCAGAAGAAGCAATGAAGGCATGGCAGGTTGAGCCTTCGGAATACCTTGTCGCAATATGTCACTACCCGTTAGGGTACAAGAGCATGGATGACTACCGGTCCTACGATGCCCATCAAGCTCGCCGCAACTTTGGAGTCCGTATCGGTGTATCGACGACCTACAAGCCGACCATACAAGAGGCTGTTGCAGCGTTTGCTGCGGTGAACAAAGAGAACGAGAACGAGCGAGAGGATTCCCAACAGGGTGAATCTCAAAATACATCGCCTGCGCAGTCGAGCGGCTTCCGCAATTCCTTCGTTTCCAGGCCCCTGAATGAGCTATTTGAGCAACGATTCTCCCTGCTCTTGAAATACCGCTACGGAGGAATGCCGTGGCAAGGCGCTGAACTGTTCTATAACGATGTGCTCCTAAACTCATCATACAGAGAGCATGACGCCGCGCATGACAAGTACTACGAGGACGAGCGTGCCAGTACTACTTGGCCCAAAGTTGTTACCGCCGATCACATTACCTCCTCAGTCGGCCAGCCACAATCCCTACCTCTGGTCGGCGTGCAGTTTGTGCTAAGGCATTTTGTGCGGTGTACCGAGTTCTGCTTGATTTGCTTCAGCAAGATGTCGGACGACCTGCAAGCGATCAAGCCCTACGTCTGCGACAACCCGCTGTGTCTGTATCAGTATATGTCACTGGGCTTTGGTCCGAGCATAGAGCACGAAATAACCTCTCAGCCCAAGGTTGTGGATTTACTAGTCAGCTTTTGCTATTCCAGCGCGCGGGCCGGAAGGCTAAAGGAATTTCCTACTGGTCTCAGCTTGGCTGTTCCGCCTCCCGTGTCTAGTAAACAAGGAAGCCACCAAGTCGTACCCTACCATGGTGCAACCGAGCAACCGCGTTCCGTGTATGATACCCCACCAGTAGCCGCGATGAGTATGCGGTTCAATGAGGGCAACCTAGAGATGCTTTTCGAGAACTCTAAGGCGCCTTGCCCCGTGACGCCTGGCTCTTGGGTCGTCATTCGGGTGGATGAGGAAATCGATAGAGTCATACACTGTCGTGTGATTGACACTTCACTTTACCCATCGGTGAAGGTATCCAAGCCTGTCGTTGCCGCGTTGGTTGACGCCCCGAACAACGATTACATACAACCATATGCGGTGTCATCATACAGAGACCAGGCGCCTCAGCAGAGCAACAGGGTGCATCCAAAACTGGATCCGAGAGATCATTTTCGGTCTGCGAGTTTCTATCTCTACGATCACAACTTTGATGATCTCAACGACCACGAGAAGCAACAGACGATAGTGTCGCTGTTGCATGTGCTTCCGCCTGTCGAGGAGATGAGGAAATATCTGTTGCGCAAATCAGAGTCACCTCTAAGTTCTTGGATTGATCGCCTGCCCTCTGCTGCTCTTGGAATCCTACGCTGGATCATTGCCTCAAACCGTGCTTGTATTCTGCAGGTGGATGAAGGAGATTCTCCGAGCGGCCGCAAAGCTGAAGGGCGAGTCTATGGAATGGGCGGCTGGGCACAATTCCGTTTCGCAATGGGTGCGCCTGACAAGGAACGCCGCTTCATTGAGGCAGTACGACAAACCAAAGAGAGGCTACATCTTAGATACCCCACTCTTTTTGCCTGGCATGGCAGTCCGCTCCACAACTGGCATAGCATCATTCGAGAAGGTCTTCATTTCAAGGAGACACACCATGGACGAGCCTTTGGGCATGGTGTCTATCATGCCCCTAACGTGAATACAAGTTTAGGATACTCCAACATGCAGGTAGGCGCTTCGTGGCCGATGAGCGAACTTAAAATCCAGCAAGCCTTGGCTCTGAACGAAATTGTAAATGCACCAGCGGAGTACGTCAGCCAGAACCCACATCTGGTCGTCGCCCAACTCGATTGGATCCAGACTCGTTATCTCTTTGTACGGAAACGTGCCGACATCTCCGGTACCACTGCACCTAATCCAATCTCAAAACCGCTTGAGTTCGTTGAACAAGATCCAAGTCGAACCCCTCTTGGCGTTGATGGACCGCTCATTATTCCAATCCACGCTATTGCTGCGTCTCGGCGGTACAAACCGACTGTGTATGGACTATCCAAGAGGCAGAAGCCTTCTGGGAAGCCCCGGTTTGATACTATAGAGGTCGGTTGCGAGGACGACGATACAGACAGCGTTGCAACTCTTGAAGAGGATCTCGTTATTTTCGACGAAGATGAATATGAGAATGACAACTTCAAGCCACAGTACGCTGAAGAATCTATCCCTACGCCGAACTCGATTATGGAAGGTAAAGGCAAATCCAAGATGACAGCTATCTCATCGTTCTCATCAAAGATATTTGGCAAGTCAGCTCCGAAGGTACCACAAAAGCCTCTTACCGACTACGTTCCTGGCACTCTGGATTACTCAACACTTCCCATGATTGCGACGCCAGTATGGGCAACTACATCTGCTACCAAGCGCTTGATGAAGGATTTTAGAGATATCATCTCTATCCAGAACAGGGAGCCACTTCATGAACTAGGATGGCACATTGACGAAGACAAGATGGACAACATCTATCAATGGATTGTGGAGCTCCACTCGTTCGACCCCAAGTTACCACTAGCGCAGGATATGAAGAAGAGTGGTATCAAGAGCATTGTTCTCGAGTTGCGCTTTGGCAAGGATCATCCAATGAGTCCACCGTTCGTCCGGGTCATCCGCCCTCGCTTCCTTGGCTTCAATCAGGGTGGAGGTGGTCACGTCACTGCCGGTGGTGCCATGTGCATGGAGCTTCTGACCAACGACGGCTGGAGCGCTGTTTCCTCGATCGAATCTGTTCTCCTTCAGGTCCGAATGGCCATTTGCAGCGTGGACCCAAAGCCGGCTCGTTTATCGCCAGGTGGTCCGTCGGACTATCATGTCGGCGAAGCAGTCGAAGCGTATAAGCGGGCTTGCAATGTCCATGGTTGGACTATTCCCCCGGGTTTTAATGAGACGACGTCTGGTTCGGCTAACCCATACTAAATGAGGCCGTTAAACTAATGGCAGTGACAAAATTACAAAGTCATGATTTGGCTCCTATAGGAGCGAAAAACGGGTACAGCATTTACGACGCCTGAGCCGCGTCTTACGTGGCTTTCATCTTTTTCTTGTTTCTTACCTTTTTTCCCACTCAGTTTTCAAAAAGGCGTCTCGGGGGGCCAAGGTGCATTGGGCTGGATGGGCATGGAACATGATACCTCATAAGTAGTAATCAAAAACATAGTAATCAAAGTGTTTCTCCCAAAAGCTTCTTTTGTAAACAATGGTGACGATCAATCTCTTTTGAAATATTGGGTATCATTTAACCACTGCCCGAAACTAAAAGCTGAGACTATCTACACAATGCTAGTGTTTCCCCTGATCTTTTCCCTTCACTGGGTAGACATAACAAGAAGATAGCTGCTTGAAACACAGCAAGTACTCTTCTACAAGGACTCCAACCAGCTTCCAGCAAGCCATATACCCGCACAGCCAACCAAAGCCGCAGCGCCATACGCCTGTTTATTCCACCCTTGCTCCTCATCCACTTTCCACGCGCCTTCTCTCCGCACACTCTCCAGCACAGGTTGCTGCTGCGAACTCGCATTCTCCACCACACTCTGCTCATGCACCTTAGCCAGCTTAGCCGCACTCGCGCTTCCCGGCTCGCGTACCCACCCCGTCTCATTCCTGCTCTCGACCTCCACATTCTGCACATTGCCAAAGAAATCCATAACCTTCCTGTTCCGCGCCTCTTGCTCGCCGCCCGCAAAAAGATCGTATCGGATGCCGGGGCGACTGTGAATTTTCTCCTCGTCGTAGCTGTCGAAGAGCTCGCCCATTGTGAGTTTGCTGGTGGGGTCTTTGACTTTTGTTTCGAGGAACTCAAGGTTGTAGTAGGTGTAGCGGTCGATGACTGCGACGCCGACGTCGTTGTCGGCGTGGTGCGAGTACGAGGATTGGTCGATTTCCGAGGACCCTGTTGCGAGGATGTTGGGGGAGTAGAATTTCGAGTACATGGTGTTTGCTTGGCAGGTGTCGATCATGAAGAGGATTTCGTGGTATCTGAAATGTTTATTTAGTATACGTGCCTGTTTAAGATGTGGGTTGAGGGGGAGCTTACCGTTTCTTCTCCCACATTTGGCCGAAAGCGTCGGCGAGATCGAAGGCGCTGATTTCTTCTGCGTCTTGGAATTTTAGGAATTCGTTGCCCCCGTGGCCGGTCATGTAGACGAGGATGTTGCTTCGCTCGTCCGTCATTAATCGCTTGCTGCGGGGCATATCTTCGCCCACACGATCTGTCATGAGGCGAATAAAGTTCTCGACTGTGACTTCGTAGCCCCTGTAGTCCACCTCGATGTTGTCGCCGTAGAGATCGAGCGCGCGGTCGGCGTTGTTATATACGGTTCCGGGGAAGGCGTTGCGTGGGTTGCATGCCATGTCATCGGGGAGCATGAGAATGATTTGCGAGTCGGGGATTCCAAGTCGCTTTACTGTGCGGTAAAGAGACAGGACATTGGCCAAGTGGCGGTAGTTGAACCAGAAGCGTGAGGTCGATACTAGGACCGCCCAGTTGGATGTGTGTTCGCTGGCGGCAAAAGGCGCCGCCAGCAATGGCAGGAGTATCGTGGAAAACTTCATCGCCAATACAGAGTGTATCAAGTCGAAAGGAAAGTCGAGCTGGGATTAGGATTGTGCGGACCGCGACGCGCTCTCCAGACCCGGGGGCGGTTCACGATGTTCCCCCCAGCCTGGTGTTTGATTGGCGACGTCTAACATCTGACAAATCGGAGATAAGCAAGGTTGTTAGATCCGGCATCCCCGTCACGTGGCTGATCGTCTTAGGCTAGTCAGGTCGAACCCGGGGCTTTGCATCATCCCGTGCACATGCACCGAGCACGCCATTACCAATGACAAGATGATCCCGTAATCTTCCTATCAGGTGGATCGTCTTCCGCCCCTCTCTCGATCCGCCCTTCTTTCCCTTTATTAACTAAGTGCTCGCCTCAGCCGTCGCGCTGGCTGAGTCAATCCAGCTTCAGGATTTTGAAAGCATGGCGCCGGACCGAGGCTACACGGAACTGCAGAATGAAAGAGCTGGAGGTGGTGAAGAGACGGAACATGCGGCGTTGAGACGTAGCAGAACGGGGACTCGCAGTTATTTGGCTGAGCGGGCATCGCAACCGCAGAACTTTACGCTCCGTGGTGTTTTGGTTGGCTTGGCTATTGGAATCGTCATTTGCTTCTCGAATATGTACTTTGGGTTGCAGACAGGCTGGGTGAGTGGCATGGCCATGCCTTCGGCGCTGATTGGGTTTGCGTATTTCAAGGTTGTTGCGAAGACGCTTAAGTTGCCATTTACACCAGTTGAGAATGTCTTGATCCAGTCAGTCGCGGGATCAGTCGGTACCATGCCCCTAGGATGCGGATTCGTGGGTGTCATTCCGGCATTAAACTACCTGTTGAAACCAGAAGAGAACGGACCGTTGGATATTAGTCTCTGGAAGTTGATCGTTTGGGCCGTCGGAATCTGCTTTTTTGGTGTGGTCTTTGCGGTTCCGCTTCGGAAGGAAGTGATTATCCGGGAGAAGCTCAAGTTCCCGAGTGGAACCGCTACTGCGCTGCTTATCAGGGTGCTTCATGGGGACAAGGAATCGAAAGAGGTGGTAATTAGCGAGCAAGAGCTTTCGGATGACGAAGAAGCGTCTCAGGGACTTTTGCAGGGACCGAGTGCGCAGCGGGAAGAGCATGATCTAAGACCATCTTTGGACGACAATCTGAAAACCACAGGGCAGGAACCTGATGAGGATGAAGATGATGGAGATTGGAAATCCAAGATCAGGCTGCTATTGATATCGTTTGCTGGATCCGCATTGTTCACCGTTGTATCCTACTTCATCCCGCAACTACACGACATTCCCATTTTTGGCCTTTCCCTAGCGCAAAATTGGCTTTGGACATTGAACCCTTCACCTGCTTATGTTGGGCAAGGTATCATCATGGGCCCGGCTACGACACTGCATATGCTCCTAGGTGCCATCATCGGCTGGGGTGTCCTCTCACCACTTGCAAAACACAAGGGATGGGCTCCAGGACCTGTTTCTGACTGGACAAACGGGTCCAAGGGATGGATTGTTTGGATATCGCTTGCCATCATGCTGGCAGACTCCCTCGTCAGCCTGGGGTGGCTGCTTCTCCGACCACTGGTCACGTTTTCAGCAGCATACTATCCAACCGCCAAAGAAATTTTCCACTCGCATACCTGGAAAGAGATTCTCACCTTCAATATCACGCCCAGACAAGAATACACACAGGTTGGTGATGGGACGGCAGAGACTCCGTTGATATCTATCAAAAAGCACTTTAATGCAGATTCAGACCCAGATGCACCCCCCGAGCATCTCGTATCGAACCGCACCACCATCATCGGACTCGTCGTCTCGCTAGTCCTCTGTGTCATCGCAGTCCACGTGACATTCCCTGGCCTGATCCCATTCCGCCTAACCCTTCTATCACTGGTCCTCGCGCTCTTCCTTTCCATCATGGGCGTCCGCGCACTAGGCGAAACAGATCTCAACCCCGTCTCCGGCATTTCCAAGCTCACGCAACTCGTCTTCGCGCTCGTCACACCGACGACAGGACCAGGAGCCAAGAATGCAGTCATTATCAATCTCGTAGCTGGCGCAGTGTCTGAGTCTGCAGCACTACAAGCGGGAGATTTGCTGCAGGATCTCAAGTGCGGGCATATACTTGGGGCAGCGCCGAACGCGCAGTTTTGGGGTCAGATGATTGGATCGGCAGTTGGGGCGGTGGTCTCGGCGGTTGTGTACAAGTTGTATACGAATGTATATACCATCCCTGGTGGGTTGTTCGAGGTACCAACAGGTTATGTGTGGGTCTTTACCGCACGACTAGTGACAGGAAAGGGTCTGCCACCCATGGTTAAGGAATGGGCGAGCGGAGCGGCTGTCATCTTTGCTGTCAGTACCGTAATCAGGGTTTGGGGTAACACTCGAAAGCGGAACGGGTTGAGTGGATGGTGGATAGATTTTGTGCCTGGCGGAATTGCTGTTGCTGTCGGTAAGTTTTCTTTCTATTCTTTCGTATTGTATGCTTGGATTTGCTAACATTATGGTTCAGGTATGTACAATACGCCTTCGTTCACGCTGGCACGCACAGTAGGGGGTCTGATAAGCCTTTGGTGGCGACGCTGGAAGGGCAGAAGCGAAACTCCGATTATTGTACTTGCAAGTGGTCTGATTTTGGGCGAGGGACTGCTTAGTATCATGAACCTCTTACTGGCCAGTTTGAACGTGCCGCATCTCTAGAGTAGCCTATGAGCAATTGAGTCCTATACTATCTGCATACCGTTCAACATGCGTATTGTGACGTTTCGCCGCGCTATCCAAGTCGGATATCCACCTCCTCCGTATCTGCAGCTTCCCAGTCCTCTTTCCAAATCTGCCCTATCGCTTTTCGGTATGCAACACCATCTTCCCACTCGATCCACAGTACATCATAACACCTAAACTGCCAATCTGATGCTGGCTCGTAAATCCCATTGTAGTAGTTCTCCAAATCCGCAAAACATTCTCTGGGGCAACTATCGACATCGATATACTGGTCACCAAGACTTCGGACACGGGCATGCTTTAAGCACACAGGCGCGCTAACACTAATGCAAATAAGTTCGGCATCGTTCTGGGGTAGGTCGAGTGAGTAGAAGGATAAGCCGAGGTCTAGAGCACCGATTATTTGGCCCTCAGATCCTAGTATAAAAGCTGTATCGTTGCTGAAGCCATTGCAGTCATGCTCTGCTATGCGTGCGATGAGCCGGCGAGTACGAAATTCGATGACGGTGGAGTAAATATGATTGAGCCTCGATGTGAGGGTCTCTTCGCCTTCAGCTTCGTCGGACGATAGTTTTTCGCCTAGGACCGTTGATGCCAGATCACGAGACTCGTAGTAGTGAAGATCTCGTATGAGTTCCCGCTGTTCCGATTCAAAGTTGATATGGAGTTTGTAGAATTCGGTGATTTGAGGGTATGCGAGACGGCCGGGGGAGGCACGCATTCTGATACTGCTGACTTCATTGGTAAGAGACATATCGATTGGGCCGAGCCAGCCAACCCATGACCAGGAAGGAAACTGCTTCAGGATATTGCCTTTGGAATCGGTCCGTCTTTTCTGTCGTGAGCCCATATCGTGGTGCCAGCATAGCATGTTATTAAAGAAGAGTTCTGGAAGGCCATGTATCATCCCACCTTTCATGGCTCGACTTTGCACTGTGGTGAATGCATTGAATGCCGCTAGGATGTCTGCTGGATTAGACAGATTTCTCCTGCTGTATTGGTCTACCTGAAGACAGTAATATGTTGGATTGGCCTGCTGTGTCCACAAAGTCAAGGGTAATCTTTCCGGCAATTGGTTCGGTGCGTGTCCGTTCTCCTGCTGTTTGTATTTTTGGCATATCCATGTCACAGTCTGTTCATGGAATACAATCATACGCGACGAAAAAGTCCATTCTTGGAACGTCCAGCTTCGGGTATGGTAGACTTCGCAAGCGATTTTCCTTCCTGGTGAAGCTGCAACCATGCGACAATTGGGACCGAACTCGAAGACTTCGTAAGGTGATTTTCTCAGGCGTTGCTTTCCAAGTCCCAGAAGCCCATAGTCACTGTCTGGCCCCTCGGTGGCTGCGATGGTGAAGTACGCATTGGAGTATATTGCGGCCATTGAATTTAATTGATGCGGTTTTGCAATGTCATCGTCCTGTACTATGCAAAATCGATCGACCCATAAGTACCGAATACCTAAAGTACGGACGAGAAGGATACTATCCTTGATGGTGTTGGGAATGTGACAATCGTTCTCAGATGGTCTGAATGCATTTGTCTTGCTTAAAATATCAAAGTTCGCTTTCAATGTTTGAAAAGGATCCTTCGTGGTACCCCATACGTAACTCAAGGCGACGTATCGATCCATGTATGTACCCTTAGGTTGCTTTACCAGACAAAGTTTCTCGACGTCGATGAACAGTAATCCTGTGGCTTCTGGCATCTTACCCATGGTATTCGTAATTGTGTGGCATTTCCCAGTGTGATCGCGATCGCATCGGTCAATCCATTTCTTGATGCCCGCAATATCGATATTATCCTCAAGTGGAGAGAATCCAAGTTCGTTTGATGCACTTGAATAGGCTCTCATTTCAACATGAATGAAAGGTTTTCCCCAAGAGCAATCGTCGTTGCGATCCCGAAGGCGCACCATCCAGTAATCATCCCAGGATCTCACATATCCGAGCTTGCTGTGCAAGCTAACATTCGGTGCCTCCTGCCTGAAACGATTTACAACTCTTTGACACGTAGCACACCCGTAATTTTGTTCCACTTCGGCAAACTCCCATACAAGCTCCTCATGATCTGAGGCTCTTTCCAGCGCTTTCGCGACCAAACCACACAACTCACACTGAACCATTCTCAATGATGATTTTAACCAGATTATCATATGGTACGGAGTGATTGTTCAACGCCTGGGTAACATTCAAGTGTTTCCAGTCGATGTATTTTAGGCTAGGGTAGTTGTCTCGTCGATTTACACAGTAGAGTATTGCCGAGTGATGGGCATTAAAACATCAATGCCAACGAAATAGCATGCGCCTGGCAGAAGCATAGCCTCGGCGGAGGCGCGCATAGATTGCGCCGTACCCATGCAGCCCCGTGACATGACATGTGCAATCCTGCGAAAAAAACACCGCACATAATTGTGGATCCTTCAATCAATCAAGTACCGACCAGGAAGCGAGGAGGGAAAACATATTCTTGAGCCTTATTCTTATAAAAGTGAGCAAAATCGTAAACAGTGATCGACAGCGAAGCTCTTGACATGACGAACTTGCATTGACATCTTTGAGCACCATATGTTGAGGATTGCTCCGCTTTTGACCATGCCTGCGCTGATAAGCTGCAGGGGTTTTATTTTCGTCCGGTTCGCAGCCTCGTGCAAAGTCGATCATGACTATGCTCGGCTTGCTACGTTGACCGTATGAATACGTTGTTGATCAAGATGGATTGTCAGTCTTTCTTGCTGTGTAGAAAACTACGCTGATCACGATATATCGCTTGGTTTGCAAAATGTAATGCCCTGGATACTCTGAGAATGTGTGTCCGCTTTAGGAAGCTGTAAATCGATATGAAATGCAGTTTTGCGGAGATCGAAGTCTCAAATAGGTTGGGTAGATTGAGACAGAGGTGAAGTTGCGAATTGATGTTGAGAAGGAAAGGAGGCAATCCCTCCCATGTTCACTTCATGTTTGCCAAATCGGCATAAAATGGACTATTGTGCTTGCCAGCGTATCCCGGAAACTCCATTAAAAACCGCTCCAAGCTCTATCAACGGAAAGAATAAGAGATGTATATGTATCTGTTCATACACATCATCTACACCATCAAAACGAATCGTTTGCGGTGTTAGCACACAAGAGACATGTTACTGTGGCTGGAAATAGAAAGAGCTCAATGAGGTGCTTAGTCACTTACGCGTGCGGGCGTGGCGTGACGACATTGCCCCGCAGGGGTTGCTGAAGGCTGCTGTTGCTCACCAAATTTTGACTCACGTTGCAATCGCTTCCGGTCCCAACCTCTTTTGGCTGAACCTACACTACCCTCTCATATCCAGCGAGCACATTACTAGCATCACATCAGAATGGCAAAGAAAGGCGGCGCCGGCGCTGGCGAGAACTCGAAGAAGGCACAAGGTCAGGCTCGCAAGGCAGAGGCCGCGGCATCAAAACAGGCAGCAAAGAACCAACAGGTGGAGAAGGAAGAAGCAGAGGAATGGAAGAAGGGTGCAAAGTCCAATGCCAAGGCGTAGGTGGACTTGCATTTCTGTGCGACCGTAGACTAACATATGACAGCGAGGCTGCAGCTGAAAAGGCTGCAGAGGCAGCACGTAAGAAGGCCGAGAAGGAGGCATTGCTGCGCGAAGAAGAAGCATCAATGCCATCGAAGCCCAAAGGAAAAGCACCCAAGGCCGAGAAGAAATCCCGCGGCATCGACGCAGCCCTGGGCTCCCTCGACGGAAAGCCATCCACCCTCAATGCCAGCGGTATCGACAACGCGCTGGATGCCCTGGATATTACAGGCAATACGCAAGAAAAAGTGGATCGACACCCCGAGAAGCGATTCAAGGCTGCATTGGCAGCATATGAGAATAAAAGACTTGAGGATATGAAGGACGACAAGACCTTGCGGCGACAACAGAAGATTGAGATAATCCAAAAGGAGTTCAAAACGCATCCGGACAACCCGTTCAACCAGGTCACTGGATCATACAATATGACGAGGGAGGAGAGGGCTGCGATACAAGAAGAGGAGAAGGCCAAGAAGGAAAAGAGATTAGTAGGCGTAAACTAAGATGGACGCGGCTGCCGGCACAGTGTGTGCAGTTGTGCAGAGCATCCATATTACGGGAGGACTTCAGGCTCGATGTGGGGTGATGCCGTGATGAGGGAGTGCTGCGGAGTCCAAGGCATAATTAGAGGAGTCTTGCCGAATGGCTGTGTGGTGGAGGACCAGCCCTTGCCGCTTGGTTTAATCTCGTCAGTTGCTTTTTGCTTGTGTGATCTTCACATGCTAGGCGCCATGCATCTCCACCACAGGAATGCTGGGTTATGCGCGTGTGTCTGGGGTAGGAAGACTTGGTTGCGGTCGCCCTCGCAAGCGCTTCACATACAAACATGGCAGGCGACGAAGCTAAACTTAGCAGCCATACAACAACTAATGTACAACAATAAGTGTGGATACAGTACGATCAACTGTTCCAAACAATGAAGGGCTAGGCGCAGTGAAGACGAGTGGACGCAGAGGCAAGAGGCCCCGGGTATGAAACAGCCTGGCTAGTGAGTGATTGGCTGGGGGGCCATCTGTTCCTGAGTTTCGAAACGCCCGCTTACACCACCCCTGCCGCGTGCATCCGCCCTCTCCTTGTTCATCGTGGCTTGATACGAGTCAGCCCAATTCTTTACATAATACCAGGCCCCTTCACCATACTAGGCTTTACTCTTCACTCACGCAAACTGTTTGCGCAGTACACAGTCGTTACTTCGTTTCCGCCTTTTTTTTTGTTTCCTTGTTTCTCTTCTTCCCACCTCTTTACATTCGTTTCTGAGTAAGCATGAAGTTCTTCTCAACTACTGGAGCTGTGCTCTTGGCTGCTTTTGCGGCAAGCACCGCGAACGGTATAGAGTTCGATCCTGAGGACGAAGGTGAGACAGCAGTTGAATATGGTCTGTTCATTTCTTATAGGCTAACTTAATCAGCGTCAATCCTTGCCGTCACCCGACAATATGCGTACAGTTTGATGTCGCTCTACAAGGGCAATGCTACAGGCGTTCCAAAGGAAGATATCGGCATTTGGCCACAGCCCCATTACTGGTGGGAGGGTGGTGCCGCATGGGGAGGCATGATTGAATACAGCGAGATCACCGGCGATGATTCGCATGTCAAGGCGCTCCAGCAAGCATTGACTGCCAATTACGGACCCAAGAACGACTTCATCTTGGACTATCGTAGAAGCCAGACTGTACGGAAAACCATGGTGCCACCTGATTGCAAATACTAACTGTGTATTCCAGGGCAGCGATGATGAATGTTTTTGGGCAATCGCCGCCATGAGTGCACTCGAGTATCAGTTCCCAGAGCCTTCACAGGCACCTGCAGACTATCTTGAAGTTGCCACTAGCTCATTCAACAGCATTGTTGGACGCTGGAATGATACCACCTGCGGTGGAGGCCTGAAGTGGCAGATTTATCCTGAAAACACGTACGGATTCTACTACAAGAACGCAATCTCCAACAGCTGCGCCTTTGGGCTTGGTGCACGTCTTGCCCGCTACACGGGCGAGCAAAAGTATGCGGATTGGTCTGCGAAGATATATGACTGGACCGTGAGCGTCGGCCTCATCACCGACCAATTCGAAGTGTTTGATGGAACCGACGACAGGACCAACTGCTCCAAGGTGGCGGATGAGACCCAGTGGAGTTACAACAACGCTATGTTTCTGCACGGATCAGCATTCATGTACGACTTCACCAAGGGCGCCAAGATCTGGCAAGATCGCACAGCCGGTCTCCTCAAACATGCCGAGGCGCTCTTCTTTAGCCCCTATGAGAATGCCACCGACATCATGTACGAATGGGCATGTGAGACGGGCGAGTCCGGAAGGCACTGCAACCTTGACCAGCAGTCTTTCAAGGCTTATCTCGCCCGCTTTATGGCCAAAACTGCGTTGTTGGCTCCCTTCACCAAAGATTCCATTAAGAAGTATCTCACAGCCTCTGCGGTCGGCGCTGCAAAGTCTTGCTCTGGAGGCCCAGATGGAAAGACTTGCGGCAGCAAGTGGTACACCGGAGGCTGGGACGGTACTTCTGGTGTTGGTCAGCAGTTGTCTGCACTTGAGGTCACCCAGGCGCTTCTGCAGATCAAGAAGAGCCTGCTTCCTGCGAAGAACAACGCTGCAAATCCCCCTACGGACTCTACGCCAGAATCTACTTCCACGCCGACTCCACAGCCTACTCCTGAACCTACTCCTGAACCTATTCCCGAACCCACTCCTCAACCCACTCCTGAATCTAACCCAGAGCAAGTACCAGCGCCTGAAGCGCCATCAAGTGCGCCGCTTGCTTCGCCAAGTAAGAGTCCCATGAGTGAAACAGTGGCAGGACAGGTACCAGAAGCGGTGCAGTCTGACAAGCCCCAGGCAATTGAGGCTCCAGCCCCAGCCTCCGGTGTGCCAGCGCCCGTCATCGCCCCAAGCCCCACGGCTTCCAGCGCGGCTCCCGTCGTCCCTAACAACCCTGGTCTTGAATTCGATGAGACCGAGCCTTCTTCTTCGTCATGCGTGCGCAACGTCACCAAGACGGTTACTGTTGCGGCGTCTTCTTCCTTTTCTACATCTAGCTGCACGCCTAGCGTGACGGTGACTATTACAGTTCCATTCGTGCCGACCGCACCAGCTGCATCCGTTCCTCTAAACTTGACAACTTCGAGCGCTGTGTCGCCACCTGCGGGCAACAACACAGCCAGCCCGACGTTGCCAGTGTTCGAGGGCGCTGGTTCTGTCTATGGTGTCAGCGGTTCTGTCCTGGTAATGTTCGTGGCTGCGGCTGTTTTTGCCGGGTTGTAGGTGTACATATGCATGCTGGCTGTGCCTTCTGTGTTCATCTTATTCGATGTTACGTATATACCCTTCTTGATTAGAGACTTTCATATCCTAAAGTCTAGTTGCCAAACCCTTCAATACAGATTCTACATCGGGTCATTCTGAGCCTATTTATGTGACTTCTTGCTCCGATTGCGTGGTGACTGTGCAATGCATGTCTTCTGACGTTGTTCTCGTTGGGGGTGATGGTGCAGGTGTGGAGCGAGTCTAGGCCTGTGGTTGCCCATGGGCGTGGTTAGTAGAGTGCAGGCGAGCAGCCACTGCCCCACCATGAAGAAGCGGCAAGCTGCACAGGCGAGGCAGCAATGACATAACAAATCTAGCCCGCTACCCCGGCCCATCTGCATTCCCTCCACATACCCGGTCTCAACAACGAGAATAGCGTCCCAAGGCGGCTTCGGTTGAGCTTTATCCTTCCAGCGCAACGCTCCACTAATACTCTCGCTGCTCGGCACTCGGCTATCTCCTATCTCAGGATCCGCTCACGTCCGGAGCTCAACTGTGGCCTGATGTTCATTTCCTCGCACGCGACAATACACAGAGACGCAGAGAAAGTACTAGAAGGTTAAAAAAGGTGCCTACAACACCATGGCAATTCTCACAACACCATGCTGACCCATGCAAAGTCTATCGCTATTCACACACTTGCGCCACCATCATTAGCGACCCCGCCCTGCAGTGAGCGCACTGCCAGACTGCCCGCAAAAGTCACCCCCTCCATCGCCATCGGACCCTGAGATTACGACGTACCTGCAGCCATAGGGGGCCGTATCAACTTCGTCCTCGCCACGGCGAACATCACTACGCTCGTCTTTTTTGGCGTCATACTAGTGGCCTAGACAGCCGTCATGGCGACCGAAAAGAGAGATGCAAAAGGCAAGAAGCTCGCCGTCATGAACAAGTATGTCTACGATGCCTTTTTGTGGACATTCTCGATTCTGGTCGAGCTCTTCTTCCGAGAAGTCCATCCCAGGAGTAGCTGGAAGGTGCCAAAAGAGGGCCCCGTCATTTTCGTGTGCGCCCCGCATGCAAATCAGGTACGACACTGACAGATGGCATTTTTGCAAAGTGGAAGCTGACAGCCGGCAGTTCGTAGACCCTCTCATGTTGATGCGAGTTGTGAAGAAGGAATCGGATCGCCGTATACAATTTCTGATCGCTGAGAAGTCCATGAAACGCAAGTTTGTTGGCGCAATGGCTAGTTTGACGGGCGTCGTGCCTGTGGGACGAGCTATGGACATGACCAAGCCAGCAAAGGGCAAAATCTATCTCCCAGATCCCATAAATGACCCCACTCTCGTTCGAGGTGTAGATACAAACTTTGAAGACAAGCAGTTCCAAGTTGGTGGCTCGCTCGTTCTTCCAAAGGTAGACAACAAGGCAGCGACTGCAGAGATTCTCGAGATTAAAGGCCCGGAAGAGATCCGGCTGAAGCGTCCCTTCAAAGGAGGTGTCGCAATGCAGCAACTGACCGGACGCAACGACATGACCAAAGACGGCACATTTGTTGGCGGAGCCGACGCGAAAAAGGGAATTGCTGATGGCTACGAAGGAACTTCGTTTCAGGTTGCGCCCAAACTCGATCAAACCGAGGTCTACGACGCTGTACATGCGGTTCTGCATCACGGCGGAAGCATTGGTATCTTTCCAGAGGGTGGTAGCCATGACCGTACCGATCTTCTGCCTCTAAAAGGTCTGCTGCTCCCAAATGGAAACTCGGCAATAACTAACAATTCCCAGCTGGTGTCGCCATCATGGCTCTTGGCACAGTCGCAACCAAACCGGATTGCAACTTGAACATTATTCCTGTTGGCATGAACTACTTTCACGCTCACAAGTTTCGCTCAAGGGCCGTTATCGAGTTTGGAACGCCAATCCATGTCCCGCCAGAGCTTGCCAAGAAGTTTGATGGGCCTGGAAGACGAGAAGCAATTGGCGAGATGCTTGAGACTATTCGACAGGGGCTGATTGGCGTTACCGTCACAACACCTGACTATGATACACTCATGGTATGTGGTTCACTGAATAGTTTTCGTCCTTCACTTACACTTGTTGCCAGGTCATCCAGGCCGTCCGTCGTCTTTACAACTCAAAGGGAACGAAACTGCCATTGCCAAGGGTTGTCGAGTTGAACCGACGCCTTGTCCAAGGATATGAGCGCTACAAGGACGATCCTCGTGTCGTGGAACTCAAGAAAGAGGTCACGACATACAACAGAAAACTAAAAGCGCTTGGCCTCCGGGACCACCAAGTTCAATACGCAAAGATGCATCCGATCAAAGCCGCAGGTCTCTTCGTCTACCGCCTTGCAAAGCTCATTTTCTTGAGTTTGCTCGTCCTTCCGGGAACGATACTCTTCAGTTTGGTTTTCATTGTTACCAAGGTTGTCTCTGTGAAGAAAGCAAAAGAGGCGCTTGCCGCTTCAAATGTCAAGGTCCAAGCCAGAGACGTCATGGCTACGTGGAAGCTTCTTGTTGCCATGGCGGCCGCACCAGCCTCTTATGCATGGTATGTATGTCTCGGGCTCTATTGGTACTCGTACAACAACTGTAACGGATACCTTCCCGCTGGTATTCCAAAGCGCTGGCTCATTCTCCCACAACTTGTTGTATACATCACGGTCACTTACGGCGCTCTCCGTTTCGGTGAAGTCGCCATGGACATTCTCAAATCTCTTGGGCCTCTGTGGAAGATGATGAACCCCTTTTCGAATAGTGAACTCGTCAAGCTTCAGGAGCGCCGCGAGAATCTTGCCAAACAGGTCAACGATCTCATCAACGAACTTGGCCCAGAGATGTATGACGACTTCCACTCGAAGCGCATCATTGAAGACCCCTTTATCCGAGGAGACAAGAACGAGCGTCCTCGCACCCCGCCAGTCAAGTCTGATGAAGACGCTCGGATAGAGGCTGGCCAGGATATCGAAACGTACGACTACCCCGCCTCGCCGGGTTCCATGAATGAAATACCGCGCAATGAATCGTTCCACGACCTGGCAAATCAGGACTTCTTTTCTAGTAGGCCGCAGACGCCCAAGAAGAGCCATAGTAGGAGTAATAGTAGCATGAATCTGGGCGGGTTCCAGCTCAAGCCATTTAGCACTATTGATGGAAACATTGAAGAGGTGAAGAGGAGGCTAACTGATGGTGTCAAAGTGAGGAGGGGAAAGAGACGAAGCAGCGGGGAGGGAAGCTATGATGATGGTGACGACGAAGAGCCGCTCATGATGGGCCAAAAGGGACGGTCGTTTACAAAGTAAGGTAGGAGGGAATGGTATTGCTAGTGAGAGTAATAGCGGAGGGAAAATGGGTTGGGTGTTTGTCGCGCATTCGTACAGAAGATACCACTTTTTCTTATTCTTCCTTTTTTGGGTTGAGAATATACTCTGAATTGCAATGGTCTTGATTAGAAGGTTGCTTGTAATTCGTGTTTATGTGTATACGTTTTTTATTTTTTGCTCTACGATGCTAACGCTGTGCTATGCTCTCTACAGGGTGAAGAAGAAGAAATAATAATAATAGTAATACTAGTACGATGCTGAATACGTGCTTTCCAAATCGTTCGCTTGTCACATTTCAATATAAAGAAAAAAACAACTATGCCGTAAATAAGAAACGAGACAGTGTGGAAAAAAAAAAAGAAGACAAAAGATGAAGAAGGAGAAAAGAAGCAAACCCACGGGTATCAACATGTCAACCCCCACACACCCCACCTCAGCCATGACCGAACAAATTCCCCAAAAACGTATTCATATATTGCCGTAGCATTGAAAATTCCAACCAACGTTTTTTTTTTCTTTCCGCGGCAACTATAAATCCCCAGGACCAAAAGACCGAAGAGAGAAGAAGGGTGAGAAGAAAAGAACTCACAAGAACATCACTCAACCAACAACAGCCTTTTGACTCAGTTTCTCCAAGAACCCACTGAGATCCTCCTTCTTAATCTCAATCACACACGCTTCAAAACTATCCATGCGGACTCGCGCCCCGGTCTCGCGGACAACCTCCTGGAACGCATTGCCGAAGCGATTTTTGCCTCCTTTACGCTCATCTTCTTCATCCTCGGAGTCGTTATCAGAGGAGGAATCCGAATCCGAAGCTTCGGACTCAGTCTCGTCTTCGACTTCATCTTCTTCCAGGCCCGCGGCGAGATTCCGTGCACGTCGAGCTTCCCGGCGCATTGCGCGTTCCCGCTCTTTGATCGCTGCCTTCTCCTGCTTCGCCGCGGCGCGAGCCTCCCGTTTCTGAAGCCGCGATTTGGCTGATTGCGTAGTCCCGCCGCTACCGCCGAGACCTACAACGACGTAGAGGCCGCGCGAGTCGTCGAGACCTGCCATGACGAGTTCGCTTCCTTTTGATTTTCCCTTTGTGCCGTTTAGCTCGACGATGGCTTCGGCGATCCAGAGGGCGAGTTTGGTGAGGGCGCCCGGGTGAGTGAAGAGGCGAACATCTGGACCTTCTTTTACAACGGCCATGCGGAAGGCGCGGAGGTGGCGGATTTGACGTTTTTCGATGAGGGCGGTGCCGGTACGGAGGATGGCGCGGTGGAGGTGCTGGGCTGTTGTGATGTGCTCGACGAGGAGGTCGATGTTGCCGAGGGCGTCATAGGCAGTCCAGAAGCGGCTGGTGATGTGTTCTTGAGCGAGGTCTTGCTCTTCTTGTGTCGCGGTTTGCATCTCGGTGTGGTCGGTTGTACCGACGAAGTTTGAGCTGTCGAGGGCGGATTGGTTGAGGCTCTTGACGTCGCCGACTTCGAGGATGGCGCCTAGGACTACGCCTGCGTCGATGGCAGAGAGACAGGCCTTCCAGCCCCAGCAGCGGACAAAGCCCCATCCGTCTTTTGGATCGCCTGTACTTGACTTTGGGGGGACTAAGCCGTCCAGACCGTATTGTGGGGCGAACTTGAGAAGACGTTCCCGCAGGCCACGCTTCAGTTCCATGTCCATGTGTGTGTATCTTTGCTTGCATTCAGTGAGGGAGACTCCCATTTTTGCGAGCAATTTAGCAAGTCGCTTCTGCCCGGCATCGCTCCAGATGTGTAGTTTGGCGGAGAGATATGGGGAGTGTAGCATGCTCTCATACAGAGACCAATGCCGGAGGAGGAGGAAGCGGGGTTCTGGTGAGAGGCGGATGGCTGTGTCTGTTGCTGAGCGAGCACTTGTTGGAATAACACCCCAGACCTCGCCCATTGTTGCGTCGCGGGACACGCCTGTCGCATCCGTGACGGGGTTCAGCCGCCGTACTTCGTCTCGCAGTACAGAGCGTATGCTCTCTCCTCGGTTACCATTCCAGCCTGCTGAGCCACCTTGTGCTGAGAGTGGATTGAGCCCGACACCACTTCCTGTTCGCCCGTACAACTCCAGACTGCTGACACCTACAATGGCGTTCCATAGCAGGTCGTTGTCTTCGCGGCCCAGTTCTGAGGCCAGGTTGTATACCAGGGATGAGACAGGATCCGAGTATGATGTGCCAATTTCGTAGTATTTGTCAAGGACCTGTGCATACTTGTCTCGCTTCTTAATAAGTTGCCTTCGTAGGCTTTTGACGGACTGCTCTTTTGGTGCAGCTACTGATGGGGATACAGAGCGGCTGCGGGAGTCTGAGCGTGAAAAGTCGGAAGATCCGCCTAATTGATTTGCTGCCAGTAGACCCCGCTGCCGTCGCGGTTCAGGTGAGGATGGTATTGAGCCGCCCTAGAAGTTATTAGTTCATGTTCCACTTTATGTAAAGGTTGTACGAACAGAGTTGCTCCTCCGTCTTTGTGCTGGCCGCTCGTCGTCTGTCATATCGTCTTCAGAATCATCCCCCTCACCCCAGGATTTCCTCTTCTTTGGTGCCTGCCCTGACGGTGGCTCTTCATCTTCTGGTTCTGAATCGCTCAGGTCGTCTTCCTCCCCCACCTCTGGCATCTCTTCGAGCCCCAAATATGCTTCCCGCTCTGCTTGCATTTCTTGCTCGATATCACCATCGTCAAATACTATAATGCCACCTCTTGACGACTGATAGGACTGCAGGACCTTGCCCTTGTCTACACCAGCCTGTCTCCGCATCAATTCTCCCGTGGCGGGGTCTTGGCTGATAGGTGCCGCAAAAACGTTGGTCAGATTCCATGGTCGTCGTGCATCCAAGAGCCATACTTCAACATCGCCAGTTCCACCTTCTCCATTCTCGTCTACGTCCAGGCCTAGCATCTCTTCCATGTCTACCATGCCTCCCACACCCAAACACACCACAACACCCCCGCTACCGCCTTCGGTTGTCCGCATTGGCCGTACCAGCTCATCTGCTGCCCGTGAAAGGTCGCCATAGCCGGCTATTGGCTGTATCTTGTGGGGTATGTAGTCGCGCTTGAGTAACGCGGTAAGAATTCGACAGGCACATAGCGCGTCTGGTTCGAGTGCGACAAGGAGCAGAACTGGTGGTGCGGCGGCATGTGTTCTTTTTACGAGGTTCTGATAGAGGTGTGCTATCAGATTCCGTGGGAGGTACATGGCGGAGGTGGGTGTGTATATCTAGCCAGCGTGGAGGCGTAAAGTAAGCGCGCACAAAGACGCGCCCGGTGAGTTGTGAGGAATACTATGGGCGTGGAATGAGGGTTTCCGAGTGTTAATACCCAGCATTGGGTAGGCAAACAATAAAAGGTACGAATGGCATACAACAGAGCCGGCGGTGGTCGTATGTATCGAGGATGCGGCCGACGCGTTCGGCACGCTAGTCCCGGAAATGTCCTCGCGTCGACGCGCCTGTGACGTGAACAACACTTTACCCCCCTCTCCAATTTCGATCCCCGCCCAAGCTCAATGACATACAACAAAGACGGCACATACGCACATCGGGTTTCATACGTCTCGTCATCGATTTTTGCATTTTCCTATGAGCTCATGTCTTGTTACGCTCTCTCCTATTCTGGGGGCTGACTTCATGGAGGCAGCCACATTAAGTGGAGAAGTTCGTGTTGAACGTCAGTTCTCTCAATACTACCGATGGGTAGCATATATCATGTCATCCGCTGTTCCGTCAAAGTACAATGGTGTGTTGAACACCGAAAGAAATCCACAAACTCCAAGCCCATTTTCCTCCCTTTCATCCCACTGTGCAACCGTCAATCGAATCATGTTCCCTCATCTTCTCACTTCAATGTTCAATCTCCATGTCGACGCCGGTTTCGGTATCTCATCCAGTCTCAAATTCACCACTAAGCATATTCCCTCTCCTGCTTGATTTTGACACGACTACGAAGATCTCTTCGCTGGGCCTGCACCGGTTCAAGCTGCACCAGAGATGGCACAATCTCGTGGCATTTCTCGAAATTCTGCCCCCGGGCATCGCCCCATCGAGTGAGTCCAGGGTTGACAACGAATGCAACAACGCCTCTGCGGATATCTTGGCCATTGCGATCGGGAATCGGAGACATGTGGGCTGCTTCAAAATCGTCACCAACATCTGGCCAAGTAATTTGGACGCGGAAAGGTTGCATAGACATGTTGAGAGCTAGCATGAATGCCTGGTCGACAATGTCTGGGATTTGCGAAAGATGAGGAGTTGACGCTACCGCTGTAAGATTCGATTTGATGATATTCGTGACGTCTTCTCGTGCCTTGAGCACCGAATCACGTATCTTGCTAGCATTTTCATCAGAATAAGAATCATCTCCATGGATTTGTTCTGCATTCATGGTTTCACGCCCAGTCTGCCCCATCAATTTCTCCGTTGTTGTGCGTCGCCAATTCTCAGACTCTGGGGTAGGCTTCGGCCAGTCATTCACAAATCCTTTACCGAAGGTAAGAATCCAGGTATTACGAATAGATCTGAGGCTTCGGTAGAAACTGAAAGGATGTTCGAAAACTATGGCAATGAGGACAGACCATATCCACGCTTCAACATAAACCTTCTTGCGTGCGCGGGTATCCCAATGGTGCTTTGCTACATCGCGCAAGAGCCAAATGGGACTGAGGACATGTGAAATATCCATATCTTGTGCTGGTTGAACTGAGCGACTGAGTGATTTCACCAAGGAGGCAAGTGTGCGGAAGTCCCGCGAAAGTGTCTCGTCAGAAACAACCTCGACTTTTGGTACTTGAGCCAGCATCTCTTTCTGGAGCGCTTGCACTTGATTCCGTAGGCCCTGCGCTTCGTCTTGAGAGATGGCAAGATTCTGGAGCGACTTTCGAAGCTTGGCGTCTGAGATGTCTTGCCGTTTCTCTAGTGACTGACATTGTGCACGTGAAGCAGCGAGTTCCTCTCCCATGGTCTGTGTCTCGACTTGGAGATTAGCCAATTGGATTCGGAGGTTCTCAGATGCTCCCACTTCGTGATAAACAGTACTCAACATCTTTTCGATAGCCTCCATGGTGAGGTTATCTGGACGAAGACCTTGGCTTTTTGCGTATGGTGCGATTACTTTCGAAAGGGCGAATTCATATCTTTCATCGGACTGACTCTTTTCGATTTTCATTTTGTTGTAATCCGCGGCAAGTTGGTTGTTGCGCGCATCCAGTTCTATTTTCCTCTTGCGTAGCCCTCTGATGGACCACTGCAATGACTCGATCTTCTTCTTTCGGTTTGCCGAAACAGAACTGACACACAACAGTTGCTCTTCTACGTTTCTATTGATGTTTCCGAAAGACTGCATAGAGCTTGCATTGCTGTATGGAGTTCCGAAAGAACTATCTGTATGGCCTTGACCGCGGTGGTTGTCACGAGGCTTGGTTGGCGTGACTGGGTACTTTGTCTCTTCCATCACATCAGGTGAGGGCTCAGCTGACAGTAAGTTGTCGGTTTGAAAAGGAATGGCTGAACTTACAGTCGCCGTAGAGCGCTCTTGGTGGGCGTCGTTCATAGTTACAGCAACTCGTCAAGGCAAAAGACTTCCTTGTCCGTTGGTGAGATCAGAAAGCCTATACTCAAAGGATTTGGTGGCGAGTCAAATTGTTGGCCAGGGCTCGCAAGCTAAACGCAGTCGCTGTGATAAGGTGCCACTTTCACTTTCACTTTCATTTCGACTACCGCACGTCTTAGTCATCACTTGCCGTTATTGTTCCCACAAACAATCCGTTTGCTCACCCAGTTTTACTCTTGATAGCCACAGATCAAAACTACAAACACTGACTCAGATCTTAGGCTGCAGTGATCGAGACAACATGAGAGGCAGTCGACTAGTGATCGGGCTCGATTACGGCACCACATACACAGGTAAAGTGTCACCCAATATTCTAAAACTTTTGTGCTTACTACCCTAGGTGTTTCCTTCTGCGAAGTCTGCGATTCGAAGTCGGAGGAGCAGCATATCCAAATCATACACGACTGGCCTTCACGTCATGGCAAAGTTGGTACTAGAGAGAAGGTACCAAGCGAAGTAGCATATTTGGATGAAGGTCTACGATGGGGCTCTGATATCCCACCCCATGAAAAGCGACATATGTGGACCAAGCTTGAGCTTGACAATCGTGGACATGGTGAGGCCGCCAAGATCATTGGTGAAATGTCAGATCCGCTCAAGGCTCGTAAACCACCCGTCGAAATCATTGCAGACTTCCTTTCACAAGTCAAAGGCCATTTGATCAAGAACCTAGACGATAAGTACGGCAAAGAACTGTGGAGAACGCTCCCTATCACCTTGGTGGTGACAGTCCCAGCCGTGTGGTCAGATATCGCAAAGTACCGGACTATGCAGGCTATTGAGAAAGCCGGATTCAATTCTCTTGAGTTCAAAGAGTTGACAATGCCCGTTGTCGTTACTACCGAGCCAGAAGCTGCTGCCCTATATACGATGAAGACACTCCGCGGCACAGCACAAGATGCAGAGTTGTCAGTAGGTGACGGCTTCATTGTCTGCGATATGGGAGGTGGCACTGTTGATCTTATTGCATACCGCATTGCGACTATTCAGCCTACTGTCATTGAAGAAGCCACAGTGGGTAGCGGTGCTCAATGTGGTGGTAGCTTCATCGATCGCGCATTCCTCCAATGGCTTGAGCGCCGTCTGGGTACCCAAGACTTTATCAAAATCGCTGGCTGTCGAAGCGAAGAGATCCCTCGTACTTCGCTTAGCAAAAAGGCGGCCAAACTTCTTCAGGATTTCACTATGGAGGTCAAAAGCGGCTTCTCGGGAACCCAGACGAACTACTTGCTACTACCGAACCCACTAAGTGCCATCGATGATGACGAGAAGAGAGGGATTGTTGATGGAGAGTTGAAAATCACAGCGTAAGTTCCTTGGCCCTAGCTTCACATGTCATGATTAACACAGTTAGGGACGATACACGAGCCATGTTTGACTCATGCCTCTGCCAAACATATGAGCTGATTCAGGAGCAAATTCGACGTGCACGCATCAAGAAGGTAAAGGTCAAGGTATTTCATCCATTGCAAAACCTTCATTCATATCCTAGTGCTCGGCGGTCATTTGCTCCCAGGATACATCTGCTAACTTCTCCAGTATCTATTCATGGTTGGTGGTTTCTCAGAGTCACCATATATGTTTTCGAAGATCAGAGACTTCATAGAGAAGCAGGAGATACAAGCTATTCGACCGCCCTATGCGTCAGTATCCCCGAGATCCTGATGGAGATCATACTAATTCATTATAGTTGGTCAGCGGTAGTCCGAGGTGCCGTAACCAAAGGACTTGAGAAAGATGGTGGTGTAGTCTTGAAGCGAAAGAGCCGTCGGCATTATGGTACATCTTGTTGCCTCCCTTTTCAAGCATGTGAACACAACAAGGCCGATATGTTCATTGACAAGTACGATGGAACGAAGATGGCGGATAGCCAAATGGACTGGATCATCAAGAAAGGACGAACACTTCTTGCATCAAAGGCAACGCATGCAGCTACGGAAATTACGTCAACTTGGTGGGTTGACGAAGAGCGGCTGATTACGTGGGAACTTCTCTCTTGCGATGCAGATATTGCTCCATTGAGTTCTGTACATAAGGTGAGCGAACCACTTCGAGAAATAAACACAGCTAACACAAATCAGTCGGTGTATCGCGTGGCAACGCTTACCATTGACTCTAGCGACGTACCCGAGGACGACTTAAAACTGAGAATAAGCCCGTCAGGTCGCAAGTACTACTCTGTCAAATTTAAAGTGCATATATCTCTACAGTCTAACCTAGAGTTCTTCGTCACATTGAAGGGCAAGAAATTTGGATCCCTGACCGTCAGCTATGAGTGAGTGTCAGTGACTCGCTCCTTGCTAAGACATAATTCTTGGCTTCTCGACGGAAAACGATGGTCCAGACGACATCACTACACATCGGCCCCTTCTCTCAGAATAGAGGAGTATGATTTGGGTTGGGACTCGGAAGAGGAGATGGAGAAAATGAAATCAACTATCGGGGTGTCAATGCACTGCATTTGGGGAATTTGTCATGTAGCTTGGGTTATTTGCCCTAGGCCACTTTTGTATCGAGAGCAGGGTCGGGCTGGCAGATTTTCTGACTTGTTTACATGTAGCTAGTTAGCTGGTCACGACTCGGCTCTCATTGAGTTCCCCAATGCCATAACATTGCCTTTTCATTACCCATTGCAATGCTGCCCTTGGTTTTAAGACCTATCATGGGTTGTCTCTTGAGAGTTGCAGTTGCTAGTTAAACAGGAAAGTAAATTTCGCGATAAGAATACTTAATCTACATTTCCCGATGTGCTTAGATTCAATGACAGGAAAACCCCATTGCACTCATTGAGACCACGCATTTGGTCGACATGACTATGCACTATTTCCACTTGAGAAACAACATTATGAGACTGTAAGTATTCAATCATCGCAATCAAGAAAGATGTACGGTTTTTGTGAGTGCGCAAATGTAATTTCTAGTATTTTCCAGCGCGGTGTCAATGTTTCGATAGCATATGCAGACCCCAATTCAGGGAGATGTGAGAGTGTAGATATATATGCCACACAGCTGTGGTCGAATCAATATAAGGGAAGGAAGGAATGAATTTCTTTTATCCGTGGTATTCCTCGGAATTTATTACCGATAATACCATTTACCACACGATGTTCCCTCAGGATTCCATCAGCTCAGTACCATCTCTCGAAATAAAGGTCCCCTGATGGATTTCCAAATGAAATCTTTGGCACATTCTCAAGCACCCCTTCCGGTCAACCTCTTCCTCCAAAACAAGTAATAACAACACTGCGCTTTTCGTGCCCTACCCTCGCACGACATGTCGTCACACAAGAACACCACATGAAACAGCCGACAAACGCTCTTCTCTAGCGAAATATGTCGTGTAACCAAGAATCGCCCCAAACGTCATTCGCTCACACACGCATGCATGCATACCGAAAGCCTAGCCCACCATGGCACCAAGCATCCGCGCCAAAATCAAAAACAAAGACCCGGACAGCCTAAACATGTACCCGCATATGAACCACCGTCATGCACAAACTCACCACTCCTTGTTCCCTCGCCCAGTCTAGCCCTAAGTGGGGTGCCGACATACCGAACGACGCCACGGGACATTCCGCCTCACGCAACCAAGCGGACACTGCAAGTCCAAAAAGCCGACTTGAACAAAACCATTCAAAAACACGGTACAGCAAATGCATGTGCACAGCAAATAATTCCGATGTCCCCCAGAAACCTTAGATCACCATGGTAAATAACCTGTCTTCCACACCCACAGAAGAAGGTAGAGGGGGAACCAACAAAAAAGCCCCCATCCCCCCTCTAGACGCAGACCACACAAAGCACGTGCAAACCAAAACATGCTCCCACCTCAAACGGTAAATGGGAACACAACGGTCAATCACAAACGGAGAAAGGGCGAACAAAACCACATCAACAAGGCACAAACGCAAAAAAATAAAAATAAAAACCCATCCAAACACCCATCGCATTCGCCCCATCAAGTCTAGAAAAAACCCCAATCTATACACTCGTTGAACCCGTTGAGACAAACACACATACACACAGATACTTCAAACCTCCCACGCACTTTGCCTTCCGCCAAAAACGTTGGAACCCCACAGCGCCACCTGCGCGCGCGCCCTTTCGGTAGTGCAAGAAAGATGCCCGCGCTAATCCGCATTCGACGTAACCTTGATCCGCTAACGCTGCTTTCGGGGGGTGATAAGCGCGGAGACTAGGGCTGAAGGAGAGATAAAGAACGGGTTTATTTGCGATTTTGCATGTGCAGGGGTGGGCAGAGATGTGGAGTCGGGGGTTTTTTTTTTTGATTCTGGCGATAAGATAGCGGGTGGTTGCGCCGAGGGGGAGGGGTTGCGGGGTTGAAGTTTGACATAAGGCGTGAGATGGTTACGATACGGTCCAATGCAAAATGTATGACTGGACCTTTTTTTTTTGGCACATAGCAAACCATTCTCAAAGAATATTGGAGGGATCTCCCCGGCGGACCTTTGGGTTTCTGAAGCGGCGAAAGATACGAGATCTTTTTTTTGTGCTTTTTTTTTTTTTTGCATCTCTGAGATCCTTTGACGTCTGATTTTGCTTTTTTTTGGGCTTCATACTCGCGGACGTGTGTCTATGTGGCACGCGCCATTCTTGTTCCTGCGTCGGTAAAGGAAAGGGAATAGCAAATCCTCCCCCCCCCCCCCGTCCCCCCTCCTCCTCCAAAAACAAGTTGAGCGATTACGGAGCTAAAGCTAAGCTTCTTTTTGAACGTAGTAGGTAAGTTCACAAAGTAACTAGAGGGGCTAACTACCGCTCTTTCTTTTGCTAACGAACTTGTTTTCCTTTTTGTGTGTGTGTGTGTTGCTGATGCGATAATCAAGCAACGTTTTCCGAGTGCGGATCTTCTTGTTCTTCTTTTTTTCTTCGTTCATTGTTTCAACTTTACAGAACGAACCGAATACGAAAGGAATTTCGATAGATTACCATTACCCGATGATTGAAGCGGCGTCGTTGCTTGCTCCGGCGGTGTTGCTCCCGGCCCTTGTCGTCATTCACGTGCTCGTGGGCTACCTTCGCAATCCGCTGCGCAAGATACCTGCCGCGCATCCCACGGCGCACGTGTCGGCGCTGTGGATAGCATGGGTGCGCTGGCGCCACATTGAGAATGCGACGCTGAAAGAGGCGCATGCGAGACTGGGTCCGATTGTGTGTCTGGGGCCCGAAGAAATCAGCATCAATTGCGTCAAGGGCGGCATCCGCGATGTGTACGGCGGGGGATTCGAAAAAGTCAATACGAAAAACGGGTATAATTGGTATTCGTTTTTTACAAACTATAGCGGGTGAGCAATGAACTGCCCTTATTTGAGACTCGAAAAAAAAAACAAGGGCAATATGGTTTTTTTTAGCGGGCATTGACGTGTGAATTTGGCAGAACCGGTAACATGTTTTCCACGGGCAGTAATAGGCTGCATTCGCAGAGAAAGCGTATGCTGAGCAACATTTACAGCAAGTCGCATGTTCTTGCTAGTGAATCGCTGCTCGTACAGGCATCGACAATCATGTACACGCGCTTCCTGCCGTATCTCGAGTCCGTGTACGCAGGACCCGAACAGGGCGTCTTGAACATCTACGCACTGCTCAGTGCAACAACCATGGATATTGTGACGTCCTACATCTTCGGACTGCGAGCAGGGTCGAACCTAATCCAGGACCCCCGGCAACTCGCCTGGTTCTTGGACCTCTACTACTCGCGGCGATCCTTCAACTTTTGGCCGCAAGAGTTCCCGCGCCTGACTAGCCTGGCGGAGAAATGGCTGGGCTACCGCTTCTCACCCAAATGGGTCGACGAGGCAAACAGCAAGATCGAGAGATGGGTGACCAGAATGTGCGATGAGGCTACGCGTGTGCTGGATGCTGGCGTCGCCGCCGCAGGGGTCGAGGACCGGCCTGTAGTCTATCAGCAGCTGCAAAGCAGCATGGCAAAGGAAGCAAGTAAGAGTTCGGGTGGTCTACCGGATCCCACCGCCATGGCAAGTGAAGTCCTAGATCATCTGGCCGCGGGCTTCGACACCTCTGGTATAACGCTCAACTACGTCGTCCACGAGCTATCCAAGCACCCTGATATCCAGACCCGTCTCCAAGACGAGCTCCTCGGCCTATCTCCCCGCCTGGCAGCATCCTCAGCACCTAATCTGCCCGACCCGAAAGCCGTCGATACCCTTCCTTTGCTGCACTCCGTCATCTGGGAAACCCTGCGTCTTCACTCTGCAATTCCCGGCCCACAACCGCGTTTCACGCCCCCGCAAGGCTGCCGGCTTGGCCCAACAGACGAGACATCGTACCATGTTCCGGGCGGAGTCAGGGTGAGCGCCAGCGCCGGCCTGCTGCATCTGAATGACGACGTGTACGAGTGTGCAAGTGAATGGCGGCCAGATCGCTGGTTGGGACTCGACAAAGTGGCCGACGACAAGCGGAGGGACATGGAGAGCCGATGGTTTTGGGCATTCGGGAGGTTAGTATAATCCTGTTTTTTTTTTCTTGTTGTTTGACGTAATTCGAGCTGGCGTACGCTTACACTGTGTCTACTAGTGGTGGTCGGATGTGTGTGGGAAGTCACTTGGCAGTGTACCGTAAGTGTCTACTAGTCCCAAGTCCCTTCCCCCCCCCCTTCCCTTCTTCACAGCCACACAAGTAGGGGGGGGGAAAGGAGAGAGAAAGTGACTTTGAATTCCTACTAGCCTCGTAAGCTGAGTAGGTAACGCAATATGCTGACGTGGACACAGAAATGAAGTACATAGTCGCGGCCCTGTACTCAAACTACCGCACCACGATTATAGATGACACAGGCATCGAGCAGTCCGACTCATACACTGCACCGCCCCAGAGCGAGAAGCTCGTGATACGACTCGAGAAGCTGACGTAGCCATACGGGGGACACGGGGGGCAGCAAACATGTTTGGACCCTGATAGTCTCCGCCCACTGTCAATGGGGGGGATCCCACAAGCAAGTGTGGCTGCACCGCCGCACGTGCAGTAAAGAAAAATGGTTGATCAGCGGCAAGCTACGCAAAACACAGGGAGAGAGTGAGTAGAGTAGAGTAGGGTGTATAAGCTACACACACACACACACACACACACACACACACACACACACACACACACACACACACACACACACACACACACACACACACACACACACACCCGCGGCGGAGTCCGGGTCTTGGAGCTTCAACGCCGGGCCCAAATCGACGCCGTTGGAAGCCTGACCCGTGGTAGAGACGTATCGAGTTGGGGTTGGCAGTGGCCAATCGCATGCCCGAGTCTTTGGTGGTGCTTGGAGGCAAAGGGCAAGATGACGACAGCTAGCCACTCGAGTCATTTTTACACAGCTATACAGAAGCAAACTGAGACTGTCTATCGTATTTGCCTCCTTTTTTCTGAATAGTCTCATGATCGTGACTCGCCGTGAGCTTATGCAATGCAGTCTACTTATCAGCTTACTTGGCGGTGTCTCCGTCTACTTACAGTCCATCAGTTCAGATTTTCTTCCCTTACCCTTCAGCCCAGCACCCCTCCCCTCCCCCCGTCTAGTCTAACTAGCGTAGGCAGCTCCGAGGAAACTGGGCCTGCGGTATCTCCGGAAAACCTTCAGAGCCAATCGAGTGGTAGGGTTTGAGGACCGGTGTCGAGACCGGCTGCTGCATCTTGTTCTTTGTTCCCGGGATCATGGGTATTTTGGTGTGGAACCAGTGACAATGTGCGTGTACTCTACTTCGTTTACCAAAGCTTCTTGGCTCCGTTGCATGACCCACAGCGAGTCGAGAAGATCTTGCATCGGCCGATGAGCTGGGTCTAGAGTAGGATGTGAGGAGGCGTAGACAAGACCTGCCTGAGAGTACTTGTCACGCGGTACCTTGTTGCCACAAGGAAATAGGTGTGACAATAGTCTATGGACAACGGGCGAGCTGAAACGTTGCGGGCTATGATTACGTTGTGGGAGCTACTCCCGAGTCCGGTGGAGCCCACAAATTTGGGCTTTGCACGAATGATGTGCCGAGTAGGCCCCAGTACGTACCTACATGTCGAATGTTATCTTGCCAAGGCCCAGTCAGGTGCATGAGGCTACGAGCGCCGTCTTTCCCAGGCAGAGGTAGTAGTACGAGTCTGTGGCACGGCTAGTCATTGTCGAGTTTCACATCAAGATAGACACTTGCCCCCCTACATTCTTTTGGTAGTGTGGAAAAAGTACTTCGAGGTACATGTTTGACCGCAAACTTGAGGTCGATTCATGCGTCTGGTGCAGAGTCTGTACACATGATACGGAGCCAGTGAGGTCGATTGATGTCACTGGCCTGTTAGCTCAGACGCACGACAAGTGTAGGTGCAGTAAAAGAGCGCAGCATGTTCATCACGCGGTGCTGCCGTGGTTGCTAGTGCAAAAAGTGCTCGTTTTGATTTCTCATCTCTCCGGACAGTGCGGCAGTTACGGGGGCGGCATAAGCGTAGACGCATGAGGCACATTTGCTGTGTACGGCATAGTCCAAGTCCAAGTCCAAGTACTGCATACGGTTGCATGTTTCAAGCTGGAGTGAGCGGTTTCCGTGAGAGGGCCGAGCACTGCTAGTATGCGAGTAGATGGGACGCAGGGAAAGAGAGACTTCCAAGGCTCGTGTGGCAAGTACAGCATGCAAGTGCAAGCTGCACTCATTCAGTGACCCCACATTGGTTCAGAAGGGGGGGGGAGGGGTGGCCAGCAGGTTTGTCAAAGCGAGGTCGAGAAGCCGAAGCCGGTCCAGATTGGTTTTTGGAGTGGAGTAAAGTTTTCTGGCTTGACGAGGGGAATATGGGCGTCAGTGACGGATTGTGGGACCAGAGGGATGTGTACATGGATGCCAAAGCGGGACAACGATCCATCTGTGCGATCCTTGCTGGAAACGTGTGCGTTGTGGAGGGCGTGTTTTTGTCATGGATGGCCAGTCCACGAGCACTGTACGAATTGGTGGGCGTGACGGGCGTCGGGGGGTCGGTGGTGACTTGTGGGTATTGCGCAGACAGCGGTGGATATGGGTGAATAGTAGGCGAAAAAGTAAATTAAGCGCATACAAGGCGGGTGTTGGGATAATATTGGCGACATATGGAGAGCGGCAATGGCGCGGGGCGGTCATGTGCTAGGCGGGAACTGCGCGGGGGGCGGCCAGGGAGCGCACGGAGGGTGAAAGCGCCAACCACGTGAGCACAGGCGGCGGTGGCCCAGGCACTGGGCGCGAGGGCGACGATGGCGCAGATGGCATGGCATGGCATGGCGATGGACGATCAGGCGTGGCGATGCAGTTCCCGGGCAGAGGGCGCCTAGGGCCATGGCGACATCTAGTGCTGCTGTCAGAGAGGAAGGCTGCCGGGCTAGCAGGCTCATTTGCTGGCCGGCGTCGTGGCTAAAGGCATGGTGAACGGGGGTGCGGGCCACACAGTGCAACGTCGTAGAATTTCCTTGGGCCACTCGAACGGCGCGACTGGCAGTCTCTCTCGCTTGCACATCACCCCCCATCCCTGCTAAACATCCACAGACCCCCCAGCCACCAAACATGCTCCATGGCGATCATCCCTCCTCCCCACATGCTTCTCGTTGACGCCCGCCGCCTCCTCTGGACACCTCTCTCTGCTCCCCCGCCGCCCCAGCCCCAGCCCCAGCTTCCTGCTCTGCTGCTGGCTGTGTTTATTGACCTCGTTGGCTGCACCCGCCGTGCGTCATTCCTGGGGCCTTTTCGCTGCCTATGCGCCTCAGCCGCTCAATACCCACCGCTCATGCACTGCTCTCTGGGCGTTCCCGGTCCCCCATTGACGACAGGTAGTCTGCTTCCGCCTACGATGCCGCCATGTGTCTGTGTGCCTGTGTGCCGTCATGTGCTGTGAAACGCCATCATCATTGTGTCGCCATGTACTAGCCTCCACCCCGTCTGTCACTCTTGGAGCCTCGAGGCCAAAAAAAAGGGCACGTACCGGGGGCTGCCTTCAGGCCCTCCTCGGCCTTCTCAGCGTGCTGGCCGCCATGTGTCTGGGGACGTGTTCAGCACTCGTCGTGTACTCGCCCGGCCGCAGTCATTGTTGGCCTTCGCTCGCGTCCGTCGTCTCCAACTGCCGCGCAGCAAGGCCTGGCTGAACGGCCACATGGCGGTATATTGGGCGTGGACGGGAGTTTATATGTAGCCTCCTCAATTAAAGTGTTCCAGATGGCTAAATCCCGTGTTCCTGCTCTGGGTGTTTACCAGCTTACGAGCGTGGGGCTCTCCCGCCGCACGCAACCGGGGCCCTCGTTCAATATCCGTCGACAGTGCCCTGCCTTGCCCAAACCTGGGATGACCGTTGGATCCAAGCACTACCAGGCCTTCCTTGCTACTCAGGTCCTGCCGCTGCGCCGTCTGTGCTGTCCTAGTCTTTCATCGCTCGGCTGCATGGAACACCCTCGCTCGGAACTGATAGCACAGACAGGCTGGTGCTGCAACCAAGCTGCAAAACAACACCTGCTGAGTCTGCGACTTTATTCAAAAGTGCTTCTCGACGTCCAGCGCTGCTGCTGCCCTCCCAAGACAGCTGTTGCCCCTGCCTCAGCCCACCTTTGTCGCTCGTTTTGTTTCTGTCCAACCGTTATTCGCACGCTTGCACATGCGCATACCACCTGGCCAGCCCTCCCTCCTCGCCGTCTTCGTTGCATACTCCCAACTCCGTCATCATCGCCCAGTGCACATTCGTTTTCCACTGTACCGTCCGACCGGCCTGTTCCAAGACGGTCCAGCACACATCCAACACATCATCACTACTTTCAGGGGTTTCTCACGGGCAGCAGCAGCGGGATCCACCGACACTTGGTCAACAAGCGAAAGATACTAGTCTTGGATGTAACCGTGGCTACAAAAGAAGTAATACCCCCAGAAACTCTTGCCATTGGCTACACTAGAGCTTGTTCGCATGATCCACGCCGCCTTCGTTCATTCCCTTAGCACGCACGTTAGTCAAGGACCCTACAACCTTGATCGGCCGCGCTCGGCACAAGTTGCTCCCAGAGACTAGAGCCTGCGTAGCGAATCATTAGCAAAGCCGCCACGGACCCGTACGACGTCTGTAGAGAGGAGCCCCGATTCTGACGGACGCTTCAAAGTACGCTTGCCAGCTCTCCTACTGCATGCACTACCTTTGTACGTTGCTTCTTCTCGAGCTATCAGACCTCACTCTTCTCAGAGCTGTGTGTATTTCAGTCTTCCATTGCTCACCTTTACAACTCATCCCACACTGCCCAAACGCTCTTTCCCCGGCTCGCCATCGCTTCTGACTTGGTCCACCAGCCTAGCCCTATTTCCCCCCCTTCGACGCCGTTGGAAAGCGCCCGTGTCCGTGGCTACGACCGGAATTACACCAATTACCTCTCTACCACGGTTCGCTACCACCACAAGAGGACCCTTCTGCCTCTTATCCCCTTTGAGTAGCTTTTACCTGCTACCGCCTTCACCTTGTACTTGTACCTAGGTGCTATGTATCGTGGAAAAAGACTTGGTCATTACGATACATGAAGGAGCGCACACTGCGAATACTCATCATTACAGGCGCAACACAGACTGCTGCTAATATTACTATTACTGCTACTTCTGCTGCTGCTGCTCCCAACAGCTGCACCATTTCCGACTTGGATATTACCGTTGGGTGTGGAGTCATCCCTCGCAGGCGCCAGCGGGCCTCTAGTTGGGTCCCACTGAACAGGCCGACCACCGTCCCCACTGCCGCCCAAACCGTTACCATAACGAGGCTTCTCAGTGGTGCACCCCAGATCCAGAATCGGCACTGCACAAATCATTACACTGGGCAACGGCACTTTACCTCTCTTCGACTGGACTTTCCAGGTCAGGGAGCACCATTCCGCACCTCTGCCCTACAAACAGAGGGCTCTGATAGGCGTAGCGCCCATGCGAACCGTCTCTTTACGAATCATACCACATTCACCATTACCAGTCGGCGTATCGTCCTTGCTCTGCCCTTTGTTCGATTGGCCCGACCTCTTGGGTTATTATCTCAACGTTCGCTACCGCGTATCGATACATCATCAAATTCTCCTGTACTCAATATTCTGGGGCACTATATAGGTCGCCATTGCCTTCAACCACAGCCCAGGTCGGCTGCACTACCATAGAACACTTGCACACCAGCTTCATAGCCACAACCACAGCATCTCGACAACCACACCCACGAAGAGTAGCCACTACCTTGACCACTACCACAACAAACCCCATCACTACCACTACCATTGCAACTGCCACCGACACAACCATAGACGAAGCGGGTTCTAGAACCCCGACCACGACCACGCCGCCACGACAATGTCGTTCTCTTATAATTACTCACTGCAAACATCATATCCATCACAACGAGCCTATGTCCCATATCAACAACCCCAAATCCCCACACCGTCGCCGATATACTCGCTTCCCATCACAAACACAACACCATCAGGCGCACTGAGTCCGTCATCATGCTTCCTCGAAGTACGGCAACAGCCCAAAGAGGCTCTTGTCACCGTCAAGGGCAAGGAGAAGTTCAGGAAGCCACTTGACCCACCGCCCATGCTCGAACTCAAAGTGAGCTCAGAGATAGACCCCAGCCAACAGTTCCTGCAAAACCCCTACCTCTTCGTCAGTGTGTCGCTCTACAAGCACGACAAAGACGAGCCAATCGAAGGCACACCCTTTGACATCCTAACCGGCACGCTCGTCTCGTCGCTGCACCGCCTCAAAGACGTCACCAACAAAGACGGCGCCTTCTTCATCTTCGGCGACATCTCCATCAAAGTCCAAGGCACCTACCGCCTCCGCTTCACCCTCTACGAACTCCAACCCTCGTACTTCACCCTCGCCGACCTCGAACAACACAAAGAACTTGAGCGCTACCAAGGCGCCTCCCTCGACACCCCAGAATACGGTACATACCAATGCCTCGGCCACGTCTTATCGGACAAATTCAACGTCGTCCTCCCCAAAGACTTCAAGGGGCTAGAAGAATCCACATACCTCTCCCGCGCCTTCTCCGACCAAGGCGTCCGTCTGCGCCTCCGCAAGGAAGCCCGCGGCATGATGAGCAACAAACGCAGCATCGACGGCGGAAACCCTACATCCGACCAGTCGCAGCAACAACAACAACAACCGCTCGCCAAGAAACGCCGCGAAGACAGCGTCGAGAGCGCTAACCCTTCCAGTCTCATGTCCGGCTTCTACCAAAACGTCAGCCCGTTCGTGAACACCCCGTACCTCCAATCCCAGGGCTTGCAAACCCAGAATTTGCAGAACCAAGGGTTGCAGACGCCCGTCAGACACGATGCCAATTATGCCTGGAATCTAGCCTATGACCCGTCGTTTATGGGGTCGTGAGACGCATGGTAGTTACATAGCTTGGAAATCGGGGCACCACACATACTTTTTTTTCGGTTATTGCAATGGGGAGGAGAGAGCGTTAGGGATACGGGGGTTTAAAATTAACGGGTGGAGTTGAGGGGTTGCGTGTTTTTTTTTGGGGGGGG
>JAODYD010000006.1:173831-223265 GCA_026262445.1 Bipolaris bicolor | reverse complement strand
TGTAATGTCTTCTCTCTTCATCTTTTTTTGGGGGGAACCTTGGCACTAGGTGTGTATGTGTGGGAATGTGACAGAGAGAGGAATCACGGATATGGAGGGCATGAGCGTGTAGCATGTTTCGATGACAAACTCTTCTTTCTTCTTTTTTTTTTGCGAAACTGAAATGGGAATTAGCGATTTGGGAATTGTGTGTGTTTTTTTTTGCTTCGTGGAATGCGTGTGGGGAGCTTGGGTAAGATGGATGAGATGGCGATGTGATCGAGCATTAGATGTAATCAACTACTCTTTTTTTTTCAAAATCATGTGCCCTCCTTTACTTGGTTTATCTGGAAGCGTCATAGTGACGTTGGTGGGGCTTTGAGTTGGTGGTCATGATGCGTGTACTTGGGGGTATTTGAGGATGTATAGGAAAAGTTGGTTTTTGCTGATGCGATGTTGTTGTTATATGCAATGTGGACTAAATTATCTTGAGGACCTCCTCCCTCTTGCTATCTTGTATTTTTTTTTTCTCAGGTGGAAAATTTGCACAGCGAGGCGGAAAGAAGTGGTGTTGATGCCGGATGAGGAAGAGCAGTCGGATAAACAGCGCCAAGTACAAAACTTCCCACCACGTTTCTCGTAGTTATCCGACCTTTGTCTTTGTCAGCAAAGAAAGGGGAAGAGACTATCCATCCCCACTTCTCACTCCTTGCACAACCCAAGCGAAAAAACCAACGCACAAGCATTAGAATTCTCTGTCACGCCGCCAGTTTTTAAAATACTTTCTAGTTATTTCGACATTATGTAAAAAAAAATAATCGACATGGTTAAAAAACCCACATCGATGATTCCTGACATACATCTATCCACACCTACACACACACATACGGGCGGAAAAAGATAAATAAGAGAAGGAACCCCCCCAATACTCCAATCATTCCCATAAACGACAAGTTTCCCAAGGTATCATCTCCAACCAAAAATGGCCATACAAGCTGGCAAATAAACAAACAAACAAAAAAGCGTAGAGGCAAAATAAGACAAGACAAGGTGAGTAAGAATAGTGGTGGTACAGGCGAGACCACAATCAACTAAAAAAAAAAGACAGAGGAGAGATGAGAGAAGGGGGAAAAACAAGGGGATAACTGTTGTTCCCCCTTCTCTCCTCGCTCAACTCGATAACAGACTATCAGAAAAAAAAAGAAGAAGAAGAAGAAGAATCATTCCGATCTCCACCTGGTGCCCAAGCACGGAGAGAAGGCAATACGACAAACACTCGCACGTAAGAAGAAATGACGGGAAGGGGATATAGAAAAGAAGAACAAAAACAAGAGGAATCACGCGCCTCCCATAACAACATCATCATCATCCTCGCCCTCAGCATCAATATCCATCAACCCCTCATCCTCATCATACTCGCCATCCACATCCTCGTCTTCCTCTTCCTCTTCTTCATGCCGTTCCATTTCCTCGTCCTCTTCTCCTTCAGCATCTTCATCTTCATCCTCTTCGTCTTCCTCATGAATCGGTACTTCGCGCCCTTTGCCCTTGAGGTCAAAGCTCGCGCGGGATGAGCTGGCTGAGCTACGTGTGCTGCGTCGGCCACCGTTGGGTGTGAGGGGTTTTACGGCGCCGCCACCGCGCGAGGCATCGTGCTCGACTTCGTCGCCGTTTGTGACGGTTTCGCCGAGGCGACTGCGGGTGCGGCGCAGGGATACGGTGCCGGGGGTGAGGGCGCCTCCGTTGGCTGAGGGCGACATTTGGGCTTTTGCGCCGCGGCTGGGTGAGAGTTGGATTTTCGAGACGGGCGCGGTGTGGATTGCCATGGGGGTATTGCGGATGCGGTTTGGTGTGCTGGTTCGTCGGCGCGACCCGAATGGACGGCCTGGACGCCGTTTTTGAGCGGGTTGGCCGGGGATGGGTGGGAAGATTTCATAACGGGTTGGTGGGATGGCAGGTTCCTCCATGTGTGAGCCTGCTAGAGCGATCGTAGATCCGTTTGCGAGGGGTGTTCCGGGAGCAGGGGAGCCGCCGTTGGTCGAATCTTCGGCAGCAAGCGCATGTGCAGGAGCAGGTGGGAAGGGCTCGGTGTCTCCACCGTTGCCATTCGTCTTTGGAACATCCATTTGAACGCCCTCTTCTGCTGCGGGCTTCTCTTCGCCTTCATCACGCTGTTGGACTGTCTGCAGAGCTGGACCATCCTCGTACTGACCAAGTCGACCCATAACGTACGGAGTCCACACAAGACATTCGGGGTTAATCTTGGGATTGCTTGCAGCGTTGCACTTTTCAATGTAGGACTTGAAGTACTCCAGATCGAGCCGTAGTGCGTACTTCTTGGTGACAGGATCACGGACCAGAGCCCGCAAGCCCTCCAGTGCAGATACAATGTCGTCTGCAGTCATGCCCGTGCGGTCGGATATGGCTGATATGCTAATTGGTTGTTTCTGTTGCAGTAGCTCCTCACATAACACAAGCCGCCAGTATTTGCGGTAACTTACAAGACCCATGTCACTCAGAGGCTTCTCAGGGCTGCCAGTTTTGCGCTCCACACGGGTGAGTAGGTAGGAAAACTCAATCAGATACTGCCCGTAACCTTTGCGCTGGTGAATAGGCAGCACAAGGATACACGAGACATTATTGAGTGAGCTTGGTCGTTTTTCTTTGGAAAAGTAGCCGACAAAATGACAGCCAAACTGGTCGTTCTCTGTCATGACATAGAACAGAAATGGCTCAACATCGTAGTATAACGTTTTAGAGCCGAGGAAAAGTTTGGCAAGCAGGCAGAGATTTTGGCAGTATACAGGGTTCTTTCTGCCGTCGACTTCGAAGAAAGAGTACTTGCCGTCGCGGTATATCTCATCGCCAGGAGGGTGTTTTGCTGGGCATTTGAGCTAGGCTCGTTAGTAATGCTAGGATAATAACAGGGATACACGCACCTTATGCCGCCACGCGACATAGTCGGAATTCATGTACTTGAGACAGAACTCGCAAATGTAAAGCACCCTGTTCTTGCTATACTCCTCCGGGTAGGGAGCAGCATGCCAAGTGTCGATCTCCCATCCGCCAAAATTAACACACTTGATTTTGCTTGCAGTAGCTGCTTGCTTGTGTGACCGTATCGGCTCAGGTGGGTAAAGAGCAGCCTGCTTGGCTTTCCAGTCTTCCTCAGCCTTGATCCGAGCGTCATCGAAGCGCTTCCGGTCGGCTTGCGTAGGGTATGTCTTGGAAGTATCCGCATCAGCTTCCGAAAGCACTCCACCGTAGGGTTTGCTCTTGGACTCGTCCGTCTCCTTGTCCATGAAACCTGCAAAAGGCGTGGGGTATTGAAGATGTATAGATGGGTAGTGTGGGGCCTCTGGTGATTCTCGCGCCGCCTGTGCAGCACGACGATTTCTTTCGCGACGCTCTCGATCTCTCTCACGCCGCCTCTCTTGTCGTTCTTGCTCAATGGTAAGCGGGACCTTTTTCTTTGGTTTCGAAGTCACAATCTTTTGGACCTTTTCGTTGTTGAGATGGAAGGCAATAATCAAGCTGAGACCTTGCTTTTCTTCGATCCACGCGAGTGGTCTCTTGTCGGTTCTTTTTGGTTGTCCACGCCGCGCTCGTGCTGGTCGTAAACGGGTGGTTTCCCGGTCTGATCCAGTATGCTCTGCATCGCCCCCACTTTCATGACCATCACCCATGGCACTACGAGCACTTCGCACGCTTCTCGACGGCGGTCTGGGTGAGTTTGCAGCTATTGATGGGGCCGCATCCGAGTGAGTGGCCTCAGATGGTCTCCTCTTTTTCCTCGTTTGCCGTGACGGCATAGGTGTTGATGCCTCATCCCCATGCGAAGTTTTGCGCTTCCGCAGCGAACGGAGGCCGTCTGGTTGCTCATCTGGAAGGATCAAGTCTTTGAAGATGGAATGGCCTGCTGGGTCAACACCACGCAGTGAAGGGAGCAACTCCTTGGTAAGCTTGTTGGAAGAATGCCTACGACGAGCTACAGGCTGTTGGGGCTGGGCCTCCTCCTCTTCTTCTGTTGGAAAATTGTCGAGGCAGTGATCGCATCGCCAACGCTTTGCATCTGGCACTTGTTAGTGGAGCCAGATTGGGCGTGACAAAAGAGCATACCGTCATCGGGACTAAGCGTGTTAGCGCCATGAGCGCATTGCCGATGTGCTGCAGGGACAACATGTCAGCTACCGAAGCCAAGGCCAAACATTCGCAGTGGACCACTCACCATTGTCTCCACACACGGCGCAGGAGAGATACTCTTCAAAGTCTGGGCTGGGGTCGTTGTCCTCGTCTTGTTTGCAGTATCTGGTGCGAGTCAGTCTACACTATCGGACTTGGAATTGCCCAGAGCAATACTGACATGCACACATTGGGGTTGGACGACTTGACGAGCTCGTCCTCGTCGCCGTCTTCGCTCCCCTGCCACTGGTTTTCTTCTTCAGAGTCGGCGTTTGTTGACTCGTCGCTGTCGCTGGACTTGGCATCCGAGGATTCTTTTGCAGCATCTTCGGCATCGTAGTCATCTTCCTCGTCCGAAACGGACGCCCGACGCGCTATCTTGACATCGCCCACCGGCTCAGCATCGTCTTCGTCGTCGTCGACCTCTTCGCCCTCGGCATCCACATCTGAGCCTTCAGCGTCGGTTGTATGACCGTGGGTGTCGGGAGCGGGCTGGGCGGCAGAAGGCTGCGCGTACTCGACATCATCCATCTCATATTCGCCATCAGCATCCAGGTCGTCCAGATCGGTGTTGCTCGCGGTCTGACCCATGAGCTCCGCCATGGCCAGGTTGACGGCAGAGGCCACCTTTGAGGCTAGAAACGCCAGTGTCGCAGTCCGAGGGTTGTGTGAGCCTTAACACATGGGATGGGTGGGTGGTGGCAGCCCCGGAGGCTAGTGGGAGCGGCGGTTGGTGAACGCGTCGTGTCTGTACTGCAGCGCGTTGTTGCGGACTGGGTAGACGCCCAACCGCGTTTCTTTGGATAGAAGCAGACGTGGCAGGAATCCCGCCGGCAGCCAGTGATTGCAGTGAGATATGGCAGGCTCGTGGTCGCGTTGTTGGGTGCTGTGGGGAAGGCGGAGGAGGGCAGTGGCAGCGGGCGCAATTGTTCCGCGGAAAGGCAAGGTCAAGGTATCGGGATCCGTGGTTCGTATGAAAGTGGGAGTCGGCGCGACACTGGCAATAATTGTAGCTTGTCTGGAAACGGCGTGGGCGGAGCGTTCTGGTCGTCTGAAGTGGCTCTCTCTCTGCCCGTAGGTCGGGGAGGCCAAGACACGCACGGCCGCATCCTCAGTTGACGACGCCGGCACCTCTGCCCTAGCTTCGCAGTCGACGACGACGACGACATTGACAACCACCACCACCCCCACAGCACCACTGCAACTGCATATACACAACCGCAACCATGGGTGTCCCATTCGAGGCTCTGCTGCCCTATGCTATCATAACTGGCGTGAGTCAATGGCGCCGGGCTGCGGCGGGCGGGGGAGATGACTAACCAGGCTGCAGTTTTTCGCCTTCAGCGCAGTGTCGATCGGAAAGCTCAGGGAGATTCAGAATGGAGGAAAGCGGGCACGACGGGGTATCGATGCATGGGACAGGGTGAGTTGTGGACTGTGAGCGCTGAGGGCGCATCGAGCGGCGGCTAACATGGCTACAGCAAAGTACCACTCCACTCAACCATGACCTCATGCCATACATGCACTCACAAGACGCCAGTGATGGAACGCGACCGCCGACTAACAGGCTTCATGCGTGGCCAGACCGACAAGCCCGTCGCCCCCGCCGGCTTCGAACTCAACAACCCGTGGAGGGTACGTACCGAGACAGACGAGATACAGTCAGGTTGATGCTAACCACGCCCCAAGTGCGAGCAACGATACTTCTAGGCCCATGTACTTCTCTAGCACACCCACGACGCACTATGTCGAGCGACACGGACCCGGTAGATATTAAGCAATCAATTCTTTTCTACTTAATCTCGGAAGGCATACCAGCAATGCCGTCACGCTCTGCCTGCGTGAGCTTGATGCCAAAGTACTTGTCCAACCCCTCGATTCTCTCTGCTTCACTCTTAAACTCGATTTCCTTGGTCTTCTCCCCACGTATGTTCCATTTCAGCGTAGTGGCTACCATACTCATCTTGCCTATCAACTCGCCGTCTTCAAGAATCTTCTTGTCTGCTATGATCTTGCTTGTAAAAAAGATGTGCCGGCTGGTGCTGGTGAAGTAGTTCATGGCAAAATAGTCCTGCAGCTGGAACTCGAGTTCGGAATACGCGTACTTCATTTCCCAATCGCTGTCGTCGCTCCTCCGGTACTCATAGGCCCAGAGACGCTGGTTGGGATCCACGTTACCGGGGATGTTGCGCCATTGGAGACGAACCGATGCAGGCTGAATGTGCTTCTGCACAGTGCCTGTGGGATCCAGAGGCATGGGCGCAATCGGACCATCGCCGCCAAAGCCAACGTCAATATGGTACTTGATACCACCAATGGTGATAAAGTTGATGTAGTGCATCCAACCCCCCGAGCGGGTGCCTTCGAAGACGCGACCGGCGCCCGAGTAGAGGGTGAATCCGAGCGAGGTCAGCAGGGTGCCGAAAAGGCAGTTGTTTTCCATGCAGTAGCCACCGCGGCCATTGTTGTCGCCGATGATCTTGTTGAACAGCTGCTCGGGGTGCACAGACACTGAGTGATGGGCTGAGTAGTGCAGCGCGAAGTTCTCAAAGGGAATCTCTGCAAGATGCAGCTTCTGGAGCAGCGCCAGGTAGTTCAAGACGTCAGCGTCGGGAAGGCCGGCTACGCTATATCGGCGCTGTTCCTGCGGTAGCTTGAGCCGATCGAAATAGCGGGCTATCTGAGAATGCGAGTAAGTTGGTCGTGCACTCATGATGGTCAGCTTTGGCGTGAAGAGAATGACGCGTCGTCGGAGTCGCAACCGCAGCGCTGAGCAAGCGCACAAGAACAACACATTCGGGCAGAAGAGCAGGTGGCGGCCATGGTGGAGTCAAAAGGAAACGGGCCGGCCAGCGAATGTGAATGCGAGACCAAGGTCTGGGCGGAGTGGGCGGTAGTGGGGATGTGGATGTGGATGGCTGTGTGCCTGCCAAGCGCATGAAGTAGCGAATCTCCCGCCCCTTGACGGGCGGCATTGCACCGCATTGAGGCCAACCTCGATGCTGCTCTAATACATATGGAGTAGAGTCGTAGCGCCCTCCTCTCCTCAACACTCGCTGCCACTCTCCACCGCCATGCCTCGCGCCCCGTGAGGCCCCAACTCTCTCGCTGGCTGCTACGCGCATCCTGTTCCTCTGCGCCCCCGTCGCTCTCTCCCTCCGCACCCTCTCCGCTCCCCACCGCCTCGACTCGCCCACTCGCCGCCCGTTGCGACTGCGAGCCACCATGAGCAACAATGGCCTGCGCACCCAGTTCCCCTATGCGGGCGACGCCCTCAGCCCCCGTCCCCAGTACGGATTCCCTTCGCCTACGTCAAACTACCCGTCTGGTGTTGAGGCTCCGTCGCCTAGCTTCTTCCCTATGGCCTACCAAATCTCGCCGCGCTTCGGTACCAGCGCCTTCATCCCCCCTCCAGACGTCTTTGTAGACGGCCGCCGGGAAACTGTCCGCGAAAACGGCATGTACACACCGCGCAACTCGGGAAAGCGCGGCCTCGATGCCCTCAACACCGACCCTGTCGCCATGCACCTGCTGGTCGAGACGGCTATAGGAGACAGCCAGCAGTTTGACATTCTCACCGTCGAGGAGGTCGACGCGCTCAAGCAGGAGCAGAAGATGCTTGACACCCGCCTGGCCACGGTCCGCCGCAAACTCGAGTCTGAGACCAAGATCCGCGATGCCACCCGTTCGCTCGGCCGCCTCGCTGGCACCAAGGGAAACGGCCACAAGAGAGGTCTGGCCAGCAAGGGCAGCAATTCAGTCCCTGACTATGATGCCAAGGAGCAGGAAGGTTTGGAATCGAGCAACCGAAAGGTCGAGGAGTTTATCCGCGAATGTCTGGAGATTGAGTCTCGCATGCGCATGATTGACATGCAATTGCTCATGCACACGGCCGCCGTGCTCCAACTCACGCACAAGGGACCCAAGCAACGCGAAGAAAACGAACAGTCGTCAGAGGATCGCTTTCGGAGACCAGACAGCCCCGCTAGCCTCGACACATACGATGATACACGGCTGAATGGCATGGGCGCGGGTGTTTTTGACGAACGAAGCCTCTACCGAACCCCGGAGAACCTCGACAATCTCATGGCCGTACTCCAGAACGGAACCCACCACCAACCCGAGCGGTCGAATCAAGCATTTGGCGCACTGGCCACGCGGCTCCAAGAAATGAATGAGCGACTACGCAATCTCATCATTGAGGCCAACCCCGAACGGGACGAGGATTACTCTTTGCCGCCACTTGTACTTGAAGGAACATTGGATGCTTCAACCATTGACCGCCAGCTCGACTTTCTCGACCAGGGTATCCGCAACATCAGCGTAGAACAAGCCAATATCCGCACAAACTCCAGACAGACGCTAAGCGAGGTCGAAGGCCGTCTGGAGAATATCAACAACCAACTTTATTCGGTCCTTTCCCGCTCTGAGAATGAACAGAATGAAAAGATACTTCCACCACCAGCAATCAACGGCAATGGCTCCACAGAGCAGCTCAACTACATGGAGGATACGTTCTACAACCTCGAGCAGATCCAGTTTGCCATGGCTGAGCGCATTAAGGAACTTGGCTCTGGTGCTTCCATGGGCGAGGACTCTGAAAAGGCTGAAAAGTATGAGAGCACAATCAAGGGTCTGTGGGACATGATCCGAACTGGTGAGGAGCAAGCGCTCGAACGCAAGCGTGAGCGACGCCGACTGCTTGCCGAAGACCCAGATGCAGACGAGCAGCTCTCTCCCGACGAAGACTTCAACAGCAATGAGCAGTACTCGCTTCTCGCCTTTTCATCAAAGATTCAGTTCCTCTTCAAGCGTGCTACTAGTCTCAAGGAGAAGCAGTCGGTTCTTCTGCGCCAGATCAAGCAGCAACGTGAACTCAACAGCAAGTCTGATGCACAAAAGGAGGCAGACTTTGAGCGTCTTAACACTCAAATTCTCAGTGCGAGGTCAGAAAAGAAGTCGATGGAAGATGAACTCGAGCGGGCCATGAGTCAATTGTCGCAGTTTGATGCGCAAAAGGGTAATGCCGATACAGAGGTTCTGCGCGAGACACAAGAACGTAATGCGGGACTTGAAGCTCAGCTGATCAATGTACAAGAGCGTGTGATTGCATTCGAATCGGAACTGAAGGAGGCCAAGCAGCGTGTTGTCGCCTACGAGAACCAGCTCAAGGACGTTCAGGAGCAGGCTGTAAACTACCAAAGCAAGCTTCAAGACGCTGAGAAACGTGCTGCTTCGTACGAAGAAGAGCTCAAAGACCACCAGCAACGCAACAGTGCATACAATGTCTCGTCGCGAGAGGCAGAGGAACGCACTGCTGGCTACGAGGCCCAAGTACGGGATGCTCAGGAGCGTGCTCTTATGCTTGAGAAGGAGCTAAGGGAAGCCCGCGGCGAAGGAGAAACTCTCAAAACCCAACTTGCCGAGTTGACGCAAAGGACCGACCAAGCCGCAGCTGCCCTGCAAGCAGTGACTGCGGAAAAGGAAGCATCCGAAGCCCGCTCCCTCGACGCAACCAACATGCTCAACGCAAAAGAAGAAGAATTCCGCAAACTCGAAGGCGAAATCGTTCGCCTAACCACCGAACTCACCTTCGCCAAAGCCGAACTCGACGGCGCCTATGGCACCCGCGCCCAGCGCGCCGCCGACTCTGCTGCCAACCCGGCCATCAAGAAGGAACTCGACGAGCTTGCCGATCAAAATCAGGCCCTCCGCGGTGAACTCGAGGCCCTCCGCAAAGTCCAAGACGTAGCCTCTCAATCCGAAGCCGAGGCCCGCCAATCTGAGCGCAACCTCAAGGCCGAACTCTCTGCCATGGCAGCGGAATACGAGGCTCTCACTCGCGACGCTATTGCCAACGAGAAGGATCGCGATGCGCTGGAGTCCCAGATCGATAAGCTGAGGGATGACAAGGAGGCGCTTGAGCGGGAGCTCAGCGATGAGAAGGTCAAGTGGTTGGGTATTAGGAGTCCAGGTACTCCAATGGGAACTGGATCCGGTGCTATGCAGTTGGAGATGGGAGCCACGAGTATTAGGATGTTGAGAGAGGACTTTAGGAAGATGATGAGGGATCGCACGGCCGAGGGGCTGAAAGCTTTGAGGGTATGTTTTTTCTTTCCTCTTTTTCCCTGCCTGCTTTGGGGGTTTGATGCAATGTGACTAACCTGTAAAACAGGCTGAACAGGAAGAACGCAGAAAGCTAGAGGCGGTCGTGAGACAGTTGCGCAAGGAGTCATTGCCGCAGCGATCCAATCTCTCCAGGACCATGACGACGCCGCACTAATTCTGATTTCACTTGTCCAATCTTCTTTTTTTTTTCCGGGTGGGAAGATATGACGATTTGCTGTTAAGATAGAGAAGATGCTGATTTAACGTTGTTTCCCCCCCCCCTTTCTTCCACTTTTTTTGCCTTAACGGAACCGGGAATTCTTTTCCCTCTTTCCTCCTCTTTTCCACGCATCAATTGGAAAGAAGAAGAAGACTTATCCCTCATGTAATCTTTGTTTTTGTTATACCCTTTGCTAGCTACCTTTTTTTCCTCGGGAGAGGAAAACTTTTATGTAACCCCTTTTTTTCTTCTTCTTTTCGGTTACAAACCTTTTTTTTCTTCTACGCATTTTGCAAAATGTCATCATGGTAGATGGGGAGGGGAAGTACGTAATCTAGACTTTTTTTATTAGGCGTTTGAGGGGAAGGAATACGTTCTTACAGAGGGGGAATGAGGGGGACATGTACGCAAGGTATAGAATACTTGAAACAATGTTTAATGTCATGTTCATCTTCTATATTTTTCCCTGCTTATCTGCCGAGAAATGGACTACGGTTAGGCTTCGATAGCAACACTAGGTCCTACATCCTTGATTCTACCTTCCAGCCTCGGCGCAATTGCTCGTGTCCAATTGACCTGGAACTCGCCGCCGCCCAACTCATCGCAGAGCGAAGGGTTGCCCTTGAGACCTGCTACGCGCCACCATTTACGCATTACGCGGCGGATCATTTCGATCTGGTGGTCTGAGAACTTGATGGGCTTCGATTTGTCGTCTGCAACCAAAGGGCCGTCGTCTTCGTCCTCGTCGGCATCCGGGTCTGACGATTCCGATGAATCAGGTGGACTGGACTGGCCGACGACTCTGCTTATGCTGGGATGCTGAGCAGGTGTGGATTTGTCTGGTGAAAGAGGTGAGGGGTCGTGGAATGCGTGGCCGTGGTTCTTCTGGAGGTTAGTTTGGATCGAGTTGAATTTGTTGTTCATTGAGTCGCCCCAGCGCTTCCATTTGCCCATGACTTTGAGCGACATGAAGTATTGGCGGAGAATAGTGGAGATTAGCACGCCGTTTTCTTCGGATACGATTTCTTTGGCGACACCGCCTTCTTCTTCGATGAGAAGGGATGTGTAGCCATCTAGGGTTGAGAATGTTAGCCGCAAGGTTCTTATGGGATATCGACAAATATCAAATGACGTACCTTTTCCACGACCCATGTACCCCCTCGTAGCTAGCACGTACTCTCTCGTCTCATCCACTGGCTCCTCGCCAATCATAACGCTCTTGATGCGCGAGTGAGGCGGCTGTGAATAGTCTGCTTCAAAGATAATGTTTGAGACTTGTGGAAATCGGCCTTCCAAGGCTGGGTAGTTGCTCACACCATTCTCCAGTGCTTCTCGTATCGCTTTACCAGTGACTTTGAGAACAACGACAGGGTCCTCAAACGGAAAGCAGTTGACCAGATCTCTCAGCTTCAGTACGCCAGGGGGGTAGATTTGATCACCCCGGATAGTTCCTGCTGCCATAATGCAACAATCGGCTGAGTAGTAGTATCGCATAAGGTCACAGACAAAGTTGCCTATGTTTGACTCCTTTGTTCGTACGGTGGTGAATCTAGCATCGAGGGGCGCGGCAGTGTATCCAATCGGCTTATCTAGCCTCTTCCTGATCTCTCGTGTCTGCTCCTCAACCAATGCCATGGCTTGTGGGTCTTGAGGTATGCTGCCGACGACATCTCGTCGCACAATCTTGAAATCCCAGCCCTTACCCTCTGGCCTTCGCCATGCTTCGATATGTGAGAGCTGCTTGAAGTCTGTGCCTGATCTCAGTACCTGTGTTCCATTGATGAGACTGTACGAGTAGTAGTGGTCATGGCCACCGAGGATAATGTCAATCAACTCTCCTCCGCACTGCTTTGCCAATTTGTTATCATTTGGCTCACGCTGGTGCGACACGCAAACAATAATCTCAGCACCCTGCTCTCTCAATCCGGGGATGAGCTCCTTTGCCGTCTCTGATGCGCTTTTGTAGATGATATCTGGTGGTAGAGAGTTGATTGTATCGAGCCACTCTCGTTCAGCAAGTCCAATGACACCAACTTTGATGCCATTGGATGCCGTGAGGATAACTGTCTTCTCCGCGTTTCCGAGCGGTACGCCGTCGCCGAGGGCTGGGTCGTGAACGTTGGCAAGAAGCCATGGGAATTTGCATTTGCCTGAGAGGTAGCGGTACTGCTTAACGCCAAAGTCGAGGTCATGGTTCTAATTGAGAGTTAGATATGGCTGAACTCAAGGAGATGGATGTACTGACACCAACGCAAGACACGTCTGTACCAATGGTGTTGAGTACAGGTACCATGTGACGGCCTAATTGTGTCGGTCAGATTCATCTCTCAACAAAGCTCAAAAATCTTAGTTTCCTGACCTTTGGTGATGCTGCTTTCAATGCTTGGATTGAAGGCATCTCCGGAGAAGAAAGTCAAGAGGTTTGGCTGGCCTTGGAACCTCTGATCGTCCCGGTAGTAATTGACCAGAGTCTGAAACCTCGCATAACCTCCAACTGGCTCTCTAGACCCGGCCTCGACATGGTAAACATCATTGTAATGTAGGAAGCGAAGGTCTGGCGGGGCGTTTGGGACCCCGCCTTGAGGCTCGCAGATGAGCTGCTCCTCAGCTGAAGGGGTTTCTGATGGTGCCATTGCAGAGTCGACAGAGTGAATTGAAGAACAACAGGACAAAACGAGCAATCTATGGAATTGAAGCACTTATGTCCGCCTCTTCAAGCGGTGAGATATGCTGCATCATTGCTGCGAGTTAGCGCGCCAGGGTCCAGATGGCCCGTTTGGCTGTACTGCATGGCATTTATACCACAGCCAATCACAGCGAGGCGGTTTCACGACAGGAGTGGATCTCCAGGGGCAGTGCTGGGGGTTGGCGGGGATCCGGCAGCCAGTCCTCACACGACCAAGTACCATGCACACGCGTCAGACCCTTCGGCCTCCACCATTCTTGACACCACTAACGGCATGTTCAGAATATGATTATCTACAATCAGCTATGCTACACAAAGGGACTATGATGATGGGCTCATATGCAATAGTAGCGATGAAAACTCGAGGATGCGCTTCTCAATGCAGGATCCAACCATGCAAAACGCCAAATAGTCTGCCACGACGGATATCGCACGCCCAGCTACCACCGAAGTAGCAAAAACAGTGCCACGATACCTGCCTTTCCAAAGAAGAAAAGAAAACGCCGCCAGAACCCACACAAAAGAATCAAAAAGAAATCAGACCCAAGCCGGAAGCCCTCAGAGAGCATTCCAACCATCCCAGAGATTTAACCTAGCCTTGCCCTTTCCCTTCGGGCCTTGCCTAGACCCAGCTGTCGCCGGACCCGTCCCAGAACGCCTTGAACTCCTTCCTAATTCCTATTGTCTACTACTTCCCGGACGGCCCCCCTTAGCCTTGGCTTTGGCATGTGTGTCTTTGCACTCGTCGCTGCAGAACCATTTCGCGCGCCCCGTAGGCGGCTTCTCAAGGTGTACGCAGCCGAGATGGAACCACTCGCGCGGGCAGTCATCGTTGTCACAGGCAATCATGTTGCCATATGACACTTCGTTGCAGTAGCAATATCGAGGCTCATCTCCGTCTTCTTCTGATTCCGCCTCAGCCTCAGCTTCGGGCTCAGCTTCTTGATAGTCTTGTTCTTGTGCAACAGAGCTTGCTGCCGATGATGTAGGGTTCGATTTGACCTGGGACGTGGCCTTCATCGCTGGAGATGCATTTCCAGCATTGGTGTTTTGTTGTGCGTTCTTCTTCTGGCCCCGTTTCGACACGGTGCCAGTAGTTGTACTGTTGTTTTCCGACGACGTGTTGGAGCCGCCATTGTTTGCATTGCGGCTACTGCGGCTCCGCGACATGGCTACCTCGGGAAAGGCGCCAACAACGGGCGTCGAAGTCTTGGACGTTCGGCCGGGTCGGCCTGAGGCTGGGGCCGGCGCAGGGGTATCAATCTCCATGCTCTCTGGTTCTGGCTGCCCCAAGTCTTCTACCTTCATATTCGATGCTTCGAATGTTGGTTGTGCGTCTGCAGGCTCTTTCGGAGTTGATGTTACTTTTGTCGAGGCAGTGTCCCGCACAATGCCAGCAGCTTGTTCGATTTCGGTAATCACGTTGCTGGTTGGAACCTGCTGTACAGAGTGGGAAGAGGACGGTCGACGTCCGGGTGGGACATCCTGATCTTTGCCTGACGTCACAGATGTTGCCGTAGAATTCTTGCGAGCCCGCGCTGACAGAGGTCGATCTGCTGCGCCAGCAGTGGCTTTGTTGATGGCAAAGTTAGCAGCGAGCGGCGATGCGGCCATAGGCGGCGAGTATGTCGGCATTGGGTTCTTGCGTTGCGCGGGCGCAGGAGCTGCTCGTGGCTTGCGCTTCGCAGCGCTGTTCTCTGGGACTGGCGTGCCTCGCGGGCTTGATCCACCCCGTGCTCCATTGCTGACAGCCTTCAGGGCACTGCTTGTGGACCGTTCCATAGGAGGAGCAGCCGGTGCCGCTGCAGCGAGGGCCTTTTCCGTCTTCTTTCGCTTGCCATTGGGACCTGCACCATTGCTCGATATACCCAGGCCAATCCCTCTGTTTTCAGGTGCGGGCGCCGTCTCCGCAGGTGCTGGCTTCCTTTTCTGGGGTTTCTTCGCTGGTCGGTCATCAAAGTCTGAATCAACCTGCTGGTGCCGATTGCGTTTGTTTGCGTGCATCGCCTCGCGCCGCGCCTCGCTTTTTGCAGCAATGGAGTCAACATCGTGCACGTGTTGGGCCGCTGCCGCAAGGTTATTCGCCGCTGCTACTTCACGCCGCTGCCGTTCGTGGGACTGGCCGCCCTTCTTCTTTTCCTCCTTGTCTGCATAAGCCCAGTGGGTGAGGCTACCGTATCGTGCTTCGTCGCTGATCTCGCCGTCGAGCTGCGCGTACGAGTGGTGCATCCGCATGAGGCCTTTGTCCTTGGTGGCCTTTGCGCCCTGAAGCACTACCAGTTTCTCGTCAAGCGTAGGGAGCATGTTTGCGATGAGCATGCGCAGGCGATAGAAGAGCTGGCGCTTCCGTATCGCGGCCTGCTCTTCCGGAGAGAGGGTCTCAGGGTTCTGGGACTGCTGCAGGTGTTAAGCTTTTACAGCTACCCTATGTGACGTCGGAACTTACGTTGACGCTGTTTTCCGCTCCCGCTGCATTTTGGCCGGCAGCTGATGCTTGGGCCCTTGTTGTGACGGGCTGGTGGGCAATCTCGTCGAGCAACTCCTCGAGCAAGTGTTCCGGATCGTGTAGCTTAGCCTCGACCTCCTTGAACATGGAAAAGTGCTTGATAATTTCCTTGGGGAACGCATCGACGGCGCCTGTGAAGTGTGTGAGGGCTGGTAGGAAGCCGGGCGCGCTGGTCGAGGCCTCTGGTGTCTGTTCCATTCCGCTGGCAGCAAGTCGTCCGGCAAAGGTGCGCGCATAGTAGTTTGTAGGTCGGACCGTGGCCCTGCCCTGTCTCGTAGAGGTTCGTGTGCCTGTGTTGGGCGGCATCGTGGCTGGAGGAGCGCTGGGTCGGGTGGATGGCGTTGGAGAGGCCGCGAACGCGCTCAACCCAAAAGGGAGTGGGTAGAATGGACTTTTGTAATAGAAATGACGTATGGGCGCATGTCAAGCGACAAGAGGGAGGTTGCTGGCGTGCCCAGTGATTTGCTTGTCGGAGAAACAGAGTGCAGCGTTGACCAGGAGCTCCTCACTACCCGTCGACAAGCGCGAAAAGACGCCAAGGCTGTTGACGGAATTGAGCCTCTTCGCGCACGTGTGTCCGTTATCGCTGCTAGCTCCCCCCCCGATAGGTGACTAAGCAGAGGCGACCTCGCTTTTCAACTTGACTCGACTTTTCCCATCGTAAATGCATAATACATCCATGATAGGTTTTCTTCGTTTGCGCTAATTGGTCCAGAAACTCTGGCCGGGATTGCTTTTGTGCCGACAGGTTTCATAGGCGTAGCTCCGGCCCATAGTTCCTTCACCCATCAAAGTCCCTTAGGAAGACCATTGTCGCGTGCCAATTGAGACGACTACCTCTCTTCATGATTGGATGTCTGGATCATGAAATTGGAACACTCTTCAATTCATTAATCAGCCAATGTATGGTTCCCAAGCACTTGATCACACCAAGCTCCAGGTACCGTTGGCTGCCAAGATACTCAAGTTCGAACAATCAGAGATGCAGGGGCTTCGTTCAATCTGCCGTTCCAAGATGATCAGGTGCTCGTGGAGATTGACTGATCAGCCATGGAGTACAATTCAAGGTCCGCGAAAGCGGCCTTGTAGTGGTGGTTCGGTAGTTTTGTCGAATGAGGTAGTACACGTAGGTTGTCGCTTCCAAACTCGTTACCTCCTACCATATCAGTCACTTCCTAGTGCCAACTCTGGAAATTTGCAAACATACGTACAGCCACATTCTTTTGTCTATTCACTATTGGCCAATTCTAGCGACGATACTTCTTTGATTCATCTCCAGTCTTTGTGAGCACCGTCAGGAGATTGCATCGTGTCTCTCTCGCGTTCGTCTAGTGCTGTCTTCATAGGGATTACTCCAACAGCACGACGCCCGGTAGTTCAAAATTGCTGCATTAGCTCATTCAATGATTGATACGTGATTATCTCGGTCAAGGCTGATCGCGCGTGATGTACAATTCATGGTGCGAAAGCATGAGGACCAAATGCAAACGCAGCATTGGGCAGTCACCTGGCAGGTCATCGTATCCCATGGCCTTCGCAGCTCGCTTCAATTGCGAGGCACATGGTTGTTTGGCAGGCCTCATTTGGTTTTGGGCCATGCTCGTCGAATCGTACGCCACAGCAGTGAACGGGGCTGCATCATGCAGTTCATCACTGCGCGTCAATGAGGGTGAGCTGGCCAAGCTTTGGCTCAAACGGCGCGGCTATTGTCACTGGGGACTTGAATTCACTACTTGTCTGCCTGCCGCAATCCTACCGCCACATACTCTTTCTCCCACTTCAAAAACCTCTCGCCCAGCAGCGTCGAGACCTCGTCCGGGACTGAACGCTGTCAAGCCAATAGACTAACATCTTTCAGTCACTACACTCATCACCATCCATTCTAGACTTCTTTCCAACAGCGCTTTCAGCATGTCCGCCAACTGCAAGGTTGATCTCCCGACAAACCCCCTCCCGACTGAGATCACTAGGGCTGAGATCATCCGCAAAGCCATGAGCCTCAACAACTTCTTGAACAAGCCTACGGCGGACTTCAAAGAGGGCGAGGCAAATGAACCACATTTGCCTCATGATCCACTCACGTCTGTGAAAGATGAGGTCTCGTCGCCTAGTGTGTCCTCAGACACCCCCGTGACCGAGCCAGTAAGTGTTTGCATCGCTAAGCACTTTTTGAGTCCCTCTTGCTGCATCACTGCAACGCGCTCCAAAAAATGCTTAGAACAGAGACTAAACAAGCTTTTTGTCAACAGTTAGTGCCTAGTAGCAGTTCAGAGCAAGCAGATGACGAGGGCGATGTCCCCGATTCCCAGCGCGAATTCATCTGCATGAACGACCGCCACACACGCTGCCAGACCGGTCAGTATACCAAAGACCTGTCGCGCAAGGTCATCTCAGATCACTTTGGCCGCAACAAGGCCTGCACGCGTGACATCACCGAGTGGCCACTCTTCTGCCGCAAGCATTACCAGCGTGCGACATACGACAAGGCAAAGTGGCAGATCCGCAAGGTTCACCTCATTCTGCGTCAGTTCGACATCATTGAGAAGCAGTTCCCCGGTACCACCTACAAGGTCACGCTCAAGAAGTCGGAAGAAATCCGCTTGAACCAGTATTCTCGCTATGTGGCCTCAGGTATGAGTGCCGAAGACGCTGAGAATTACGTCGCGCCTGCTCCCGGCAAGCATTTTGAGGCGCCCGTCGAAGTGCTCCGTGAGCTGGACCTGTCGCTTGGTCGTGGCAAGACATATAAGGAAGTTCGTGACATCGTCGACGTCATTCTCCAGATGCTTGAGGGAAATGAGTGCGAGCAGGTTCCTGCTATCGAGTTTCTTCCCGAGCTCCCTGGCAAGAGTGTGTCGCCCGTTACCGTCCCGACCAAGACTCCCGTTACAAAGTCAACTAGGTCTTCTAAGCGCATCTCCAACAAGGGTTCTGTCAAGAAGACGAGCCAGAAGGCTTGAAGATGCCATCCTTGCATCGTCTGGGTTCGTGGTCTCTCATAGGTTTGTGTGTTCCTTTGTCCCTCTCATCCATTGCCCTGATGTTTGTCGACGCGTCTCCAATGTTTTCTTGATATACCAACAGTGCTGACCTCTTACCATCTGCAACAGAAGCAGCCACTCAGTCTCTCCCTCCTTTTCATTCTACTACCATACGCAGTCACCGCCCAATCCGCTTCGAGCAAATCAATAAGACTGTCTGTATGGGAATTGTATTTGTATAAACTTTTCGGGGTCGGTTTCCACAACATCTTGTATCGTATCGGGGGAGGATAAGAGTTGTAGTCCCTCTGGAAACCTTTGGTTAGGGTCATGCAATAGACATTGCCGATGCATCTTACACGCGTTTGGCGTGCACAGGTATGGGGCAGGATCACGAAGGTGAAGGCGGATGTGGGATTATTACCTGCGGCATCATGAACATGTATTAGAAATTCGGAATTGTAAAGAATCTTGCCTCCTGTTTGCTGTGCGTGTCATGATTGGCCGGTAATCTTTGCATGGATTGACACTGCAATGTTCCGCCTTGTGCTCTAATCTTTCGGAGTGTACTCAAAAACCTTGCTTATTCAGTGATATATATCAACTCAGTGGCGGGAAACACGGTTTGCGGTCAAGGTGAGGGGATAGGGCGCCAACACCACAAAACTCATACTCACCGCAAGGCCCCGCGAAACGATACAATGGCTCTTGTATACCTCATTTGTTCCCTACTATCTTGCTCGCAATCAGAAAACTGCGATATTCTCCTACCTTGGTGACGCCCAGGTACGTACTTCAGCCTTCAAGCCGGATTAGTGCAATCCACTAACATCTTTCAGACTCACCGTGCGTGAAATTTTGCCATATCAAGGTACATTTAGCTTCGTTTCGAGCCGATTAGAAAACAACATCAAGCGTGGCATACCCCACTATGACAAGAAGGATCCAAGGACATGGCCCTATGTGACTTTGGCGACCATCGAGGAGCGTCGCCCTTACTACGGCTACCCAGATCTTCCAGCCGGAGTTGCCTACCAGCGGTCGGTCATGCTGCGATACCACGCCATGTACTCGGCTGAAGACCGCAAGCAAAGCGCATCTCTAAACGGCTCGTTTCACGAAAGATATCCTTGCAACTACGATCAATATGACCAGCTGAAGGACTGGGTCGGCATGTCCAAGGCCGAGTATCAGAGATACATGGCAAACGTCGCCGAGGACATCATATACATCACAGAAGACACATACGATGATGATTTACGCCTTCCGCCGCTCCAATCAGCTACTACAAGCGACACACAGGCCGAACTCGAGAAGCAGTGACAACGCGCAGATGCTGCAGAGCGCGAATGCGAAATCCGCAGGGCAAATAATGTCAAGCTGTTGTGGCTGGTACGGGAGCTAGAAAGAAAAGTGGTTCAGAAAGATGAACTGGAAGCGTATTGCAGTCAGTTGAAGGAGGAGGTTGATGTGCTCAAGGGGAAGCAAAGGGGAGATATTGTGGAATGGGATCCTGAGGAGGATTTAATGGAGGGGTATATATCTAGTGCCAAGAAGACGAGGTCGTCTAGTGTGGATTGGTCCTAGGGAAGTGAGGTTGGGATGTAGGAAATGGTGTGGATACAAGGAATAGTCGAGTACTAATGAAGTCGAAGATGCCGCGGAGTTGCCGCAGATCGTGTTCGGCAGCGCTAGGCCATTTCTTTCCCCCCGCCCTTTTGCGTCATCCTCGCACATTGTTATTTGTGGTTCGAATACTGCGGGGCATCGTTTGAATGAGTAACAAGTCTGCTCTTGGACTCGGCTGGGCACTTTGCTTATCAAAGCGCGCCCTGTAACTAGCTGTATTTTGGTCTGACATCGCCACTAAGTTTGGGTGGAGATATAAGTTTGTATAGTCTGTAAAACAGCAGCGTCAATTTAACTATAGGAACCACAACTCTTTTGGGCGTCTGGATATTTTGGAATTGCAGCTTGCGAGTCGCGACGACGCCACGAGAATGGGGCCTTCACGCGCTACCCAAGCTGCAGTCATACTGTCAGCATTCGTCCTGCCCATCCTCACTTATCTGTATTTCACAAAGAGCCAGCAGTCGAAGAAGAAAGCTGGGCCTCTACCCCCACCTACAGAAATTATTTCGCTCTTCATACACCCAATCAAGTCATGTCATGGGATATCAGTGCAGTCGGCAAAGCTCCTGCCTACAGGCCTCGATCTCGGTATGCATCTTCCCAATGCAGCCACATTTCTAGATTCGAGGATACTGACCGTGCCAGATCGTCAATGGATGTGGGTCAGCTATCCAGAATACGAATTCCTTACCATCCGCCAAAACTCCAAAATGACCTTGATCCGGCCTACCTACGATGAGTCGACTGACACTCTGACTGTCACCGCACCAGCACCAAACTCGATAGATGAGAAGCTTGAGTTTTCTATCCCAGCCCATCCGTCAAAGGAGTGGCTTGATGAGAACACTGAAGACCATTCGGCAAAGATTTGGAGTACGACGACGGGAACTCACGTCTACTCTCCCGAGCTGACTGCTCCTTTTAACGCCTTCTTCGACAGGGAAGTACGACTTGTGTACAAGCCGCCCGTGTCCGACGATCCCCGACCACTCGTCTCGAATGGAGCACCAGCTGTCCTAGGCAGAGACGCATCGACGTGTTTCCCAGATCTAATGCCCATTCTAGTCGGCAACAAGAGTAGTATCGATGAGCTCAACACACGTATCAAAGCAGCCGCAGACCATACCATTGATGTGCGCCGCTTCCGACCTAATATCGTTGTCAAAGGTGAAAGTAATGCACCGTGGGACGAAGATCGCTGGAAGACTATCAAGATGACACCAACGTCTGGCGAGAAGCCCATCGTCCTGGACATCACCCAGCGGTGTGCACGCTGTCATGTGCCGAATGTTGACCCCGACACAGCTGAGGAGCATAAGACACAGCCGTGGGATATCTTGATGAAGTACCGGAGGATCGACGAGGGCATCACGTATAAGCCCTGCTATGGCATGTTGGCTGTGCCAAGGACGTTGGGAGAAGTGAGGGTGGGAATGAAGTTTGAGGTGACGGAAGTAACTGCTGAGCATCGATACATTACTGGTTTCTAGATTGTGTAGTAGTTGGAAAATATAAACGATTTTGTTGCTACCAAGAACAATGGCATGGCTTGAGCAACAATCCGCTTAAGAGGACACGTGCGAAGATATGTCTCTAGTCTAGCTACGTATCTCTTCCCATGACCACACATTCCCAACATGGAACCCTACGCGACAAGCGCATGGCAGGGCGGGTAAAACGCAGGAGGCCCGTCGACCCGAGGCAGATTGATTGCCAGATCCCAATCTTTTCCCCAAAAAAAGAGAGCGGCTGCATGGGGTGGACGGAGCGGAAGAATACACGGCTAAACACCCAACGTCACCACAAGCTCGTCACAACATCCAACACGGGACGAAACATGTGTAAACCCGTGCCATTGAACAGAGGCAGGTGGATATTCTTATGAACCGTCTTGGATGCCCAAGTGAAGAGAGCTTGGCCTTGGGGGGATAGCCGTGCCGGCGGGTAAATAGAGAGGGGAGCTTGTCCGGTGGGAGGATGAGGGGAGCGAGGGAACCGTGGGGCAATAGGAAATACCCCTCCATTCATAAGAACGGGGGCTTGTCGTGTGAAATATATACAATCCCATTGAACCATTTATTTTCTTTTTTCCTCATTCTCCATATCCATCCAATCATCTATATACAACAAAAAACTTATAGCATATACACCGTAGAGTAAAAGAGGAAAAAAGAAAAAAAGAAAGGAACAAACAACCCAACCATGGCGGACAAAGACCCCATCGTCACCCACATCTTCACCGCAGACCCCTCTGCCCACGTCTTCAACAACAAACTCTACATCTACCCCTCGCACGACCGCGAGTCCAACATCCCCAACAACGACAATGGTGACCAATACGACATGAACGACTACCACGTCCTGAGCATGGATTCCGTCGGCGGCCCCGTAACCGACCACGGCGTAGCCCTACGCCAGGAAGACATTCCCTGGGTGAGCAAGCAACTGTGGGCGCCCGACGCAGCCACGAAGAACGGAAAGTACTATCTCTTCTTCCCGGCCCGCGACAAGGAAGGCATTTTCCGCGTCGGCGTCGCAGAAAGCAATACCCCCGAGGGCCCCTTTACGCCAGATCCCGAACCCATCAAGGGCAGCTTCAGCATCGATCCGGCCGTCTTCGTCGACGACGACGGCGCCGCGTACCTGTACTTTGGCGGCATCTGGGGCGGCCAGCTGCAGTGCTGGCAGACGGGCAAGTTCGAGCGGAGCGCCTACGAGACCATGGAGGCGCAGTCTGGGCCTGCGCTCTGCGCCAAAGTCGGGAGATTGACAGACGACATGAAGAGCTTTGCCTCCGACGTGACGGATGTGGTGATTCTGGATGAGGAGGGCAAGCAGATCCAGGCGCAGGATCACGATAGGCGGTTCTTCGAGGCCGCGTGGCTGCACAAGTATAACGGCAAGTACTACTTTTCTTACTCGACCGGCGATACGCATTACCTGTGCTATGCGATTGGAGATAACCCGCTGGGCCCGTTTACGTACGGTGGAAGGATCCTTGAACCCGTGATTGGGTGGACGACGCATCATAGTATTGCAGAGTTCAAGGGGAAGTGGTATTTGTTCTACCACGACTCGAGTCTCAGCAAGGGCGTGAACCACCTGCGGTGCGTCAAGATTCGCGAGATTGTGTATGACGAGGCGGGCAAGATTAAGTTGGCGGAGAGCCAGCCAAAGGTTGAGAGTTAGCTAGACATTCTTACTCTTTCCAAATGAAGATTTCTTTGTATTTCATGTACGGGGACATCCATATATACATCCATGCCCTCGAAAAACGCCTTAAAATGCTTTCCCCATCATCCAGCATGCACCGCACCCCCGTATCTCATCTTCGCTATCAACGACATCCTCCCCGCCTCCCCACCATCCCCCTCCCCCTCATGCAACCACACCCCTTTCCCATCCCCAAACACGCCATTCATATCCTCCACCGCGCCACACACCCCATCCGCCTCGCCCCAAGCGAACCAGGTCTGATCCACCGCCGTCCACACCCCGCCCCGTCCCCCACGCGCATCCCACATGCGATCCCCGCCAACGGCAGACTCATGGTATCCCACTGCGGACTGCGGTGCGCGAAAATAGACACGCAGTAACGCGCGCCGGTACTGTGCGTACCAGAGTGAATCCCAGGTTATCTTCGACGGGGCGATGTTGGGCTCGCGAGGTAGCTGTGCAGCCAAGGCAGCGGGGATGGCGCCCGTGTAGGTATTTTGAACTAGGGGGACGTCGGTCCAAGGGACGTTGCGGTCGGGTAAGGTGTCGATTTTGGGGTCGTAGTCGAGGTTTTTGATGTGTGTCGAGTGGGTGTGTGCGGAGAGACTGGGTTTTACGGGGTCTGGGCGCGAGAAGGGTGTCGTTGTATGGTTGAGGGAGGCTGGAGGGTTGAGGTAGGATGGGTCGCGGTTGAAGTGGGTGTAGGCTGTCAGGTTGTTGTTTGTATTGTGGGCGACGGGGATGAGTTCGTCGGGGGTAGTGTAAAGGAGGGGTTGGAAGAGGGTGTGGGTGTAGTCGAGGCCAATTGAGAATTCTTGTCTGGTGAAGTTGGAGAGTTCGAGTTCGAGTTTTGCTTGATTTAGTCGGTGTCTGGCTGCTGATTTGCTGGATCCGCCGTCGAAGAAGTTTCTGAATTTTGCACTGGGAGATCTGGTTTCCACCTCGACGGCATCGCGACTCAACTGCTGTTCTGCAAATAGCGTAGCGAACACGGACTGAACGGTCGGTGACTGACTCTTGCCATCCAGAAACTTCTTCTGCGCAGCCTGGTATAACGCTCTCAAATCGCTCGCCGGACCCATGGCCATCCTAGCGTTGATAAACTTGGCAGGCGTCTCTGATATCAGCCGGCCAGTCTCGGTGGTGTACAAGTTGTTGGGAGCTGGCGACAATGGCACGTATTTGCACGCCTTGTCATCGCCCTCGCACATCTTCTCTGCCCCAAATACAATCGTCTGGTTAAACTTCTGAACCCCATTCTTGTCAGTTCCATATCTCTTCAATAACCGTAAATTGTCATCCTTAACCAACTGCTTGTACTGCTCAATCATCACATCGCTTGGAAGCTGGAACCACGTCTGCTGTGCATCAACAATGAGCACCAGGTCCTTGTCCTTGACCAACTTGGTATTGCTCAGATAATGCAGCGTGTCGCTAATAATCGCCTCATGTCGCTTTTCACTCGTCGCATGGCCTGACTTAAACTGTACCACAGTCGGTGGAGGGTAGTTGAGCAACATGGCAGACAGCGTCGATTTGCAAAAGTCACTCGACTCGTACTCAAACGGCATGACGAGGTGGAAGTTGGGGGTCGTCTTTTTAAGTTTTGCCGGTACATGGTCGATTTGGCCGTTTTCAATCTGTAACGTCAAGTTCGAGGGTGTCTTGAACGACGAGCTTATGGATTCGGGCAGGGTAGGAAGATATGCTCTCCAGGGATAATATGAAGACATGCCACGGTATCTTGACGACAATTCCTACCATATGATTAGTGTACCGTTCGCCTTATGGATGTTAGATGTAGGTCGCGGCATACCTCACGGTGCTTCATGCCTGTCAGACCTAGAAAAACCGAGAACAACACAGCCATCATCACCACCATCCTCCCCCTCCTCGTACACACCCATTGCATCGCCGCCCCGCCAACCTCTTTTGGCGATGGCGTGGGTGATGTGACCTTTGTAAGCAAATCGCCCACCATACTGGCCCGCCAGGGCAGTCTCCTAGTAGAGACCAAGGGCCCTCAATATCACCGGTTGGGAAAAGAAAGGGCTCTCAGGCCCTGGCAAGTTGCAACAACACAAGAAGAAGGAAAAGGAAGAAGAACCATCTGCGTTCCGAGCTTCCCGCTCAAGTAACCACGACATATGTATTGTAATGCAAGGTACTGACCAAGTACCGCCGCAACGGGGCTTATCTCACTGTGCCACCCTTCCTTGCAACTCCCCATACGCAGTAATCTCATGCGGAAGTCGTACGTACGCCAGAAACTCATTTCTCGACTTTTCCTCCGTCGTGGCCATCTTACGTCACGGGCCGATGATGAACGCGCGGACGTCCCCACCGGCCGGTGCATTAGCAATGGCATCATCTGTCTCTTCCCTCTCTCTCGGGGAACTTTATTTTTTGGGGGGAGGGCAGACCAAAAGGCAGTCCCAAGCCTGGCAGGCCAAGCGCTGACCCAAAGGCTTACTTCGATGACAAGGCAATCCAGAGGGAAGGTCGTAATAAGTCGAGCCTGGAAGTAAGATCGCAAGATGTACCGTGCCGGACTGTCCCCCGCTTGGCTGTAGATCTCTCGGTGAAAGCTACCATCTCCAATCGTCATCTGAGGCGGGATCGTGTGGGTAGCTCATTGACCCCTGTGGACATCCGTTGTGAGGATCAGCGAACCGTGTCGGCTGAAACATAACTGATCATCTGTTAAGAAAGGGGAAAAAAGGTGGAACCACGTTTCGTCCCCACCCATCACAAGCGTATAACTCTTCCCCTTCCCAGCATTCTGCACCACAAGCCAGTTGTCAAACTCCGGCTGCCTGAGGTTTCGCAGCTACAACACAAGGGTGTGGCAGTGAACAAGAGTGGTGCGTGTTTTAGACACGCAATGGTTTGAGGTAAATGTAACGTCTTACTATCTTGGCCGCGCTAGCTCAGAAAAGAACATGTCCTCCCACCACTCAAAGCCACAAATACTGTCACTACGCTACACTTGTAAGCAGCCCTTGATCAATAGTAGACGAATCGTGTATTCTATCTATTCGATATATATACTAATTAGACATTGCTCATGCGTGCCATTCAACCATCATTCCAATCATTCCCAGCTTCAACCAGGAGGGTATTCATAATGCCGAGCTTCGAGACAAGAGAAAACGCCATCGCTACCCAAGACCATAATACTTCTTCTTTCTCAACAAAAGCGGCCGGTATTTTGAGGCGCCCTTGCTATTCAAACCCTCCATGCCTCTGTCAAGTCTGATAGGACTGCGCATCCTCATTCCCAACATCGAACCAGACATCCAACGCTGCCTGTCCGTTCGTGCAGTCATATGGGTCTCATCACCAACCAGCGTTTCTAAACCTGCTACACCTCGGACGCTGTTCTGGCGCGCATTCCTTACATTTCTAGACGCACGTCAGCACACCTGCAAACCCAAAACACGCGAAGGCGCGCTGATCTTAGGCCTGAAGGGTCTGGTACAACTTCAAAGCCTTTGTGCGCACATCTGCGCACTGTTGCAGCGCAACAATATGCCGTTCTTGTGCCACCTTCCATGTCTCCATGACGCTTTCGTCTTCTTCCATCTTAGCTAGGTAGCTCACAAATCCAACCTTCTTGGTTGTCTCCCCACGATTGCGAATGAAGTGGTCGTCTAGATCCTCCATTTCCACGCTCCGTGCAGCAAAGTGCCCAGTGAGAACTTTGCAGTAGTTTCGGTACGATTTGACATATGAGCCCATGCGTTCAAAGTAGTGGTCAATCGAGGCCAAATCTAATTTGGCTGGGACAGGAGGCGCCTGGGGTATTTCGGGGTACTTGAGACTCTTTGCTGCATTCGCCTTTATGGGATGCGAGTTGGATGCCTCAGAAGAAAAGGGCAGTGCGTCTCCAACAGATGCCATTCCGCCAAGTCCATTCTTCTGTGGCTCAACAAGCGGTTTAATGAAATCTGGACCGAGGCCATTCAGTCCCTCAGCAGGCGGCTTGGCCGTGGTAGTAGAAGGTGGTGCAGTACTGGATCCGTTCGGTGTGGTGCCTGGCACAGCTGTATTCAGCTTCGGCACCGTAGGCCCGGTTGTTGTGCCCTTTTTGTCTGACGATGGTGGTCCAGAGTCAATGTCCATTGCGTCCGCATCACCACTCGTTGGCTCTTCAGCAAAAGCTTGGTACTTCGGCCGCGATGCATCTGACTGGCTTTGTGCCTTGGAGGTTCCATTTTGCTGCACAGACGCCTTTCGCGGCGCCTTTGGCCGCTTTGTAGCTTCTGAAGGCCGACGCGGCGAGGTTTCCTTGGCATCGTTGTACACCCAATGCGGATCTTTGAATGTTTCTTGCCAGTCCTGAGGACTGAATTTTGCAGCATGAGGAGCAACTGGAGGCTGAGCAAAGTTGAGGCCAGGTGGTGGCCCAGGAGGGGGAGGAGGTATCGGGTGAGTTGGTGCGAACGGGTTGGGCTGAGCAGCAAATGGATTCCGATCTGTCGCGTTGCGCTGTGAAGCTCTGCCGCGCGTGGGAGAGGTTCGGCCTTTTCCGCTGGCACCTTTTGGTATGTCAGGAGCAAAGTAACTATTACTGCCTTCGAACTTGCCATGCCAGTCTGAAGGCGAGAATTTCATGTTGATGCTCTCTTCACTCCTACTCTTAAAGGTGTTTGGCATATGACCTGTAGCCCCATTACTCTGTCGTTTTGGATCGGGTGTCATGAAGCCACTCTGAGCCCAAGTTGGCGGAGGGGGTCTCGAGTGTTGCGGCACGGGTGGAGCATCATGGTGCTTGTTGCTCTTTGTGAAAACTTCTGGTTCAGAGTCTGAGTCGCTCGAGTCGGGGTAGCCGTGTGCAAATGGTTTGTTTGCAGTCCCGTTTGCGGCTTTTGCTTGTGCCTTGCGACCCGAATCTGAGTATGCGCCCGCATCTTGTGACGAACTCGCCCTGTGGGTGTAGGTCGGTGAATTGCGCACACTAGCTGACCTACCTATACCCTCAAACATGGACGTACGCTCTCCCCCAGCATGAGAGTAGTATGGGGTACGAACGCGGTTAGCTTCCGAGTACGGAACGTTGTCAGCCTGGCTTTCTTTGGGAGGCGTGGTAGAGTGGGGCGGCGTTGGCGCTGGACGAGCATAGTTCCTATACGACGATCGTGCCTGTCCCTCATCGACACCAGGCACCGAAGGGTCAAATCCCTGCTTGGAAGAAGGCGCTCTTGTGCTTTGACTTCGGCCAAAGGGAGTGCCGTTGGGGTTGTTTGGAGGGTTGGGGTATGTGCTGCTGTGGGCATGGTTGCTTTGTTGTCGAGCGTCCTCGCCTCGCGGTTGCTTCATCTTCTGCCATGCTGTAAAGACATTTGCCCGGGCTTCTGCATCTCTGGGCCTTGGGTCTGGCTTTTGCGCGGTTGGAGGCGGGCGGAAGTTCTTGTTTGTAAACCTGTCTGCGCCCGTGGTATACGAGTTTTGGTGTTGGGGTGGTGGGGGACGCTGTGCCTGCGGTCTCGGGGGAGGGGCGCGATAGTAGGACCCATTCGGGGTAGTCGTCGTGTACGTGTTGCGCTGGGCGGGTGGTGGTCTTGTTCTCGGCGTGTTGGGTGTGTTTGCGGAGGCAGAGGCATTCCGGTATTTCCTCCTCTCTGCGTCATACTTTGCTCGTTGGGTGGGATCACATAGTATCTCGTGTGCAGCCTGGATTTCCTGAAACCGGACCACGAATTCGGCCTCGCGCCCAGGATTGCGATCCGGGTGGTACTGCAGCGCAAGCGTTCGGAAAGCCTTGCGTATCTCGTTTTCGGTGGCGGTGGCAGAGACCTTCAGGTCGGCATAGTAGTTTCGCGTGGGATCGGCTTTGACCATGGCTGCGGCGGCGGTTGTCTTGTGAAGGAGGGGGAGAGGAGTTGAGGGCGCTGGTTAGGCGTGTGTGTGTGTGTGCCGGTGCGGTTACTGGGCAGCCTGCAGAGACTTTGCGCTTCACAGCCTCGTATGGGTGCCGGGCAGTGCTGCTCAGATGATGTTGGTTGGCCGCGCGCGTGAACGTCGGAACATTGTGTATAGCCAGGTGAAGCTTTGCGGCAGCAGGAATCTTAGCACGTTCACCTCGTCAGCCGTATGTGTCGTCAGTGGTGCAGAGCAGGTGCGAGTATTATCTGCGTCGATTGGGGCCTGGGCCGCTTGTTGCGTTGGCGTCGAGGTACTGCAGGCGTTGCGGGTTGGGCTGAGATGTTTTGGCTGCGAGGGGCCCACGGCAACGCTTGCTTCAGCCTACAGGCATCCCTGGTGCAATCCTGAAAGGGCCCCCAAAAACAACTGCATCAGGCTATGTATACATGCAAACCGCAGAGGCAGAATCGCAACAAACACACATGCCGCATTTCCCGTTTTTGCTCGTATCGCAACACGTCTGACGTCGTTGCTGCAGCTAGCTCACCGGCCCGTCAGCTATCCAAGAAGAAGCCATGCATGTCACTCTGACCTTGCCCAGCAAAGAACCACCTGCATCTGTCAAGCAAATTTCGTCAGACGCAATCCTTCTCTCTTCACGGCGACTACAGCACCCACGTGACTTCACAATCAAGGCATCTGGTTCTACGTCTGTCCGTCGTAAACTTCATGAATCCATGGTATTTAATTTTTGAAAGTCCTATCAGCCTTGATGCTGTTCGGAAGCTACATAGCCCAGGACACCCTATTCCATTCACGCCAGCCCATACGCTTGAAACAATCGACCAGACGTCCCACCAAGCACACCACTCGCTCAGCGCATTTAGCGGTAGCGCCAGAGAGAGAGGGTGTTGTTCCTCTTCCAGGTCTTCCTCCTGCCGGCAGTGGTGTGGTTGAACTTGTGTCCACGGCCAAGACCACGGCTCTTCTTGCCAGTGGCAGTGAGTCCACGGCTCTCGCGGTGCTTGTGGACGGGCTTGACGATCCAGTTGATGCGAGGGTCGCGGCGGATGGCCTTGTGCTGGGGGTCGACGCAGATGACCTCGTAGTACTTGTAGGTCGAGTCCTGGTTGATCCAGTAGGAGTTGAGGACGCGGAGGTTAGCGCAGCGGCGGCCGACACGCTCCTCAGCAGTCGACTTGAGAGAGCGCTGGTACTTGAGCTGGTTGATACCCTGGTTGGTGGGCTTGCCTGTTGATTTATTAGTCTCTTGCTCTGCCTGAAAAATCTGACGCTCGAAGCATACCGTAGGTGGCACCCCTAAAAGTAAATGTTAGCTATGCACTTTTGCCCAACACATCGCTGCCAATTGTACGTACTTGGGAGCGGGCCTCTTGCGACCTCCACGGCGGACGCGGATGCGGTAGATAACGTAGCCCTGCTTGGCCTTGTATCCGAGGCGGCGGGCCTTGTCGGGGCGCGAGGGGTGGCTGGCGCGGTGGATGACCTTAAGTTGGCGAAGCTATCGATGCACTCTCAGCAAAGTTCAACGAGTACACCAATTTGAGACGGGCAGTCTCGGGGAATTGTGCTCATACCTCCCAGCACTGTCAGATGTTAGCAGAGTTCATTGTTCATCTCAATCGTCTATACGTACGCGGACGCGCATCAAGAAGCGCATCATATCCGACTGCTTCTTCTTCTGAAGTTCTTCGACATCTACCGCGGATTAGCTGTAAGCGTGGAATTGCTATGTTTAGCATGCGCTTACACTTGAGGGCACCCATCTGTCACAATGTCAGTATACAGTCTACAGAAAATTCAACAATAGCGTGCCGACGTACCTTGACTGTTGGTTAGTAGATTGTCGACGCTGTCGTGCTGGAGGTGCTGTAAAAGACGGAACACCGATATTTCGCGTAATGTGTGGGGTGGTCAGTGCACGACCGCTAGTCCTATCGTGTCTGGCGGTGGTGAACTATTGTTGGGGCAGAATGGCAGAATGCCGAGAAAATCATGGCCACATTTATGGTGGAGCGAACTGATTTCGCAACGAGCTACATAGAGTATGAGACATCTCTTGTAAAACTGTTTTTGATGGTTTTATCAAGGTTTGCAGCCGGAGAATTCTCAAAGCTTAGCAGTGGCCTCTTGCGTGACCTTGCCGTCATGTGTCAAGTGCACTCAGCTGCCTTGGTCCATGGGCAGCCCTTTGGTCATGTGCTTGACTCCCCTTTCTGTATACCTCAGACTCTCCAGTAACTTCATCAATGAGTCCTTTCGCATCACCGCCTGCCACCTTAGCCCCCAAAACCTTCCTCACGTTCTTGAGTGCAACTCTTGCTCCCAAGTTGAGCTGATTTTCAGTCTCTCCAATGACTTGTTTCCACGTATCTGCAATAGATTACATTTCGTCTGCTTAAAGCCTCGATATCATGCCATCTAATCGCTTGTATTCGTTGACCAAACTCTGAGAAGCACTGAGGATGTCGGTGATGCATGTATACACGGCGTTGCTTGCGATGTTCGTACCCGCAAAAGTCGGCGTATCGTGTTGTGTGCGACGGCTTGGGGCTCTGAGGCTCTCAAGTATCGTGGAGGACAGCTCGTCGTCGTGGCGTTTCTGCTCCATTTCACTGTAGACACCTTCAGCTTCTTCACATCGTCTTGTGGTCTATCCTCACATCTGTTTGTTCAGCCGTACGGTTTCTTCCTTGTACTTGTTCCGGTCGGCCGTTATCGTTGCACAAAGCTGATCAAGTCTCTCTTTGTCATGTTGTGGCCTTTTGAGGAGACTACCAAGAGCAAGCATCTGTCTTTGATTACCGTTAGCTGCTGGGTGTTGACAAAGATAGTACAAAAACCAACTGACTTCCAGTCTTACTAAATCCCTCATCTTTCCTGAGGTCTGTGAACTGCGAATCCTCTCCGGCGTTCTTAGTAAGTGGTTGAGTACGTTGTTGGTGCGCCATATTCGAGGTCGTGAATTAGTGTACAGCTGTCACAGTGAAGGTGGGGAAAGTAGGGGGGACAATAGATTGAAGGGAAGGTTCAACTCAACACAATTTACTGGCCATATGCAAGAGTGTACGTAATTATATTCGACACACGAAATGCCGGAAATGGGTGAATATCTGCATGTCACATTTCCTTGCTGGCGGCACACTTTGTAGGCTCTATATGCAACGTCTACTCACGCTTTGTCCACTGAGAGACATGAATTTCGACCGCCCTGGGTATTAGAGCACAACCGATCACAAAACGAATTGGGAGCGTGCAATTGGTGCAGAAAGCTTTTTTATTTTCGCCCTATTGGCATTTGTTTACAAAGACATGCATGGGGTAATATCTGACTAGCCAGTTTTCCATAAAGGATGTAACTTGTAAAGGGCCGTCAGTGGGGGAAAAGGGGAACATTAAGGAAAATTTTTGGAAAGAAAGTTGAATGGTACGCAGAAGAAAGGAAGAAAACAAGAAGAGGAAAGTCGCAAACATGATTGCCATGTTTCCCGATAGTTGTTAAGGCCGTTGCCATCATTTCTGGGGCAGTGAACAGTATGAACCGATGTAAAATCCATCATGAAGCAGCCGTGTGCGCCTAAATGATCCCTAAAGCATGGTACTGAAAGAAAGCACAGTCTGGAAGAATCCCTCAAACTGTGGTCGAAATTGATCTTGTCGCATATTCGATCAATCAGGAGAAGAAATGTAGCATATCGTAGAGACAGCTACAAGATCAGAGTTGATAGATTGGCTTGAACCTCGGAGAGGCCTTGGGTTTGCCACGTCTGCGAGCGGACCTAGTTGCCGAGAGACATGTGCTGCATGGCATTCATCAAACCAGGGTCGTAGTTGTTGTTCTGGTGGGCTGCAGTGGTGGTCGTGTGCGCACCACTACCCGCATAAGCGCCAGAGGTACCGTTGACTTGTGGTCCGGATGTACCGTAGTAACCACCAGTGTTGGACTGGCTGCTTCCCGAGGTGTAAGGAATACTGCCACCATAGGTTGTAGGCACATGGGGAACGAACGACTGGCCAGCATTTGACGTGTAGTTGCGCGAGGTAGCATATCCGGCAGTAGTTGTGGTTGGGACGTAGTTTCCGCCATAAGACGAAGGGTAAGTTGTCGGCGGATAGTAGCCAGCGGCTCCATAGGTCATCTGGCTGCCACTCGCACTAACGTTGGGATAGTAGTTTCGGTACATGTGGGGCGCCATCTGCTGACCATGAGGCGCCATCTGCTGGCCATGAGCCCATGGTTGCATGTTGTACTGAGCCTGTGCGGGATAGGCAGGGATCTGATGCGAGAAAGCGTGGAAGCCCTCATCGTAGTTACCGTATGAGCCATGGTTACGAGCTTGACCTACTCACAATTAGCATGTTGATAAACTAATGGCAGAAGCGATAGACTTACCATACTGTTGGGCAGGACGATTGTTGTTGGAGCCGAATCCAGGACCAACAGAAAGCGGGGCATTATTGTTGGAGGTGATGATCGCTCCAGGGCCAATGGCAGAGGGTGGCGGTATCTGAGACATGCCTGCCGGGTTGACGACAGATGCCGGGTTGACCGCTGACATCCAGATGCGGACTTTGTACTGCTTGAACAAGTCTGTGACGAGCTCATTGAAGTTGACGTACGACTCAGCGTAGTAGAAGTAGGTGAGCTTGTGGTAATCACTAAGGTGTGTTAGTTAGTAAGGGAAGCCAACATGAGCACGTTAGCACTTACGCTTGGTACTCAGCGTCCAAGATCTCCATGGGCAACTTGTGGTCAGCGGCCTTCTGTGCTCCAAGGCGCTTGGCCTTGGCCTCGCCACCTTCCTTCTCACGCAAACCCATGATCTCATGCTGTTGAGCCAGACGCTTGATAAGCTTTGGCTTAATGACCTCTGGCTCTCCCTGACCTGCCAGTCCAGTGCGGCTCATGGGGTTTGGAAATCCATTAGCACGCGCGAGGGCACCAAGCATTCCCGAATCGTTCTGGGTGCCAGCTAGAGAATACTGAGAGAACATGACAAGCCAGCGGAAGTGCTCGTCGTTTGCCTCGGCCTTCAGCTTCTTAGCTTCCTCCATAGTCACGTCAGCATGAGTGACTTGGCCCAGATCGCAGCCACGGTCGCCCTCGACAATGACCAGATCACCACGGCGAACCTCAAGACCGGTGTTGTCATATACGTAGTAGATATCGGCACGAGAACACTTGAACGTGACGACGTACAGGCGACGATTAGAACGTCCAAGGATGTTGGGCACAGCATACGGATTGCCAGCAGACATTGCGGTGTTGGGCACAATCGGATCCGGATGAGCTGCTGAGATAGCCGAGGAATTGATGGCACGAGATGCAGGGCCATAGCCAGTGAAGTAGGCTGCAGCATCGAACGGCTCGTTGTCTTCGTTAGGAGAAGTCTGTCGGGGTGACATGTACTCCTCCTCTTCCTCCTGTGTGTTGCTCAAAGTCGAAAGTGGCATCGTTGAGTTGTAGCTTCCATAGTGCGCAAACGAGTGGCGACGACCAAGGGGGTCAGCCTCACCGGGAGAGATGTTGCCGGTCGCCCACTGCGGCTTCTGCGGACTATCCACAATCTCAACCTCATGGTCTCGCTTGAGGACTGAGACATGCTCGCTGAAACGACGAGTGAGTCCAGGAGCAGGGACGTTCAGTGCCGGGTCGACGTCTTCGAGCTCCTCGATAGCATACTCGGCTGCGTTGTTGTACCCGCTGTTACGTAAGCCAGCAGTAGTCTTACGGCGCTGCTGCTGCAATTGAAGGACTGGCGAGCCAGTGGAGGTGGCTCGGTTACGAGCGCGTGCATTCTCCATGGCGGCTTGCTTCAGCAAAGCTTGCTTCTGCTCTCGCTCCCAGTATCCGGCAGGTAAACGCACACCGTGCTCTGAACCGTTGGATGACTCGATATCGTCAACGTCGTCTTCGCGCAGCTGCGAAAGACCGACGGCAGATTCACCAAGGAGGCTTGGCTTGGAAGGCCGGTGACGGAGGCTAGAGCTAGGGGGTTGGCGTGAGAAGCGGCTGACAGGGTGGTGCTCGATATCGCCTTGGCCTATGCTATAGGATTGCGATCGGACAGCCTTGCGGAATGGGTTTGGAACCTGCTGGTTGAGGAGAAAACCAATGCCGTCGTCGGCCTCGTGCGTGGTGGTGGGAGAAGCAAGAGGCTTCTCACCAGGCGGGTACGCAGAGGTCGGCGAGGGGGCGACCTCCTTCAGGCGGCTGTTTGAACTTGAGGTGAAGCTAGGCGTATTCCAAGGGAATGCCGAAGTGCTAGGACGCGTCTGCTGCGGCAACTCGAGCGATGGCGTCGTCGGTAGCGATCCTGCAAATGACACTGATGGCAACGAGTATTTGCGGTTCGGCTGGATGTCATGGAGCCAACCAGAAGAGGGGCGTCGTACTGCAGGGTACGCGCCAGGGGCCTGACGAACGACAGGAGCCACGTGCTCACGATCATCATCACTGGATGCCAAGACATCACTGTCCGGCGTTGGACGGCGCAGCTGCAACTTGGACTTGTCGAGGGCGGAACCACCAACGGCCAAGCCGCCTTTGTATGTGTTGGAACTCATGTTGATTCGTCTTTGTCTTGGATAGATTAGCTATTGCCGAAAGCTTACATGACTGACATGGACGTACCTTGAAATCTAGGGGGATGAATGAATGGGGACTAGGTGGCTGTCTAGTTGCACAATCTCTTTCAAGGAAAATGCACTGAGTAAACCGTATAAGTGGTGTACCTTGTGGCAGGATGTGTAAGAGAAATGTGCCGTCTAGGGTAGCGGGTGTGTCTAGAAGACCGTAGTTGTCTGTGAAGGCAAGTGCCTTAGCTGTCAGTACAAGTATTCAAAGGACAAAGCGGCAACGCTAGAGTAACAAGGGTGAGATAAATGAAGCCAGGAGTGGATAGACATGGCATGCGGCACATACCTGGATCGTGGATGTCAAAAATGTAAGTTCTAGGTGTATACAATGAACAAGTTGGATGACCACGCCAAGTGTATAGCAGCCAGTAGGGTTCTTGTCACTAGCAAAGGTGCAAATTCTTGAAGCAGAAGCTGTCAAAGCTTCGTGATAGTCTATGAGTGCATGTCAGTATGACCCGCCGTCAGAAAGGGGCGATGACTACGGCAGCCAGCAGCAGCAGGAACAGCTCGTGAGACAGAGCGAGAGTATAGATGTGATGCCGACTTACCTGGCGTGACAGGCAACAACTATGTCTGTTGCAATGGAGTCTAGCGGGGTAGCTTGATACTGCCTCGCCGCTGCTCTACAAGAGCTGAGTGGCGCGGAAGCGTGGTAGAAGGGGATGATGGTGCAAGTGTGATACACCGCAGAAGCAAGAAGAGGGATGGGTAGGGGATGGATTGAAGAAGTAGAGGTAAGGTCAACGGTAAGAGAGGTGGGGTAGGAGAGTGGATAGAAGGTGAGTAAGAAGGAGAAAAAGGTAGGGGGGTCCGTGGGCCAGCGCTATTTTATTGTGCTCAGGTGGCTCGACCGTCGCCTAGAGACGTTTGTAGGGAAAGACCGATGGAGATGCTCGCTGCAGGAGCCTCTTGCAATAATGGCTTTAGAGATTACTGTTATCAATGATGGTCTTAGTAGTGCTCAGGGTGCCCAAAAGCATAAACAGTGATAGGAAACAAGAAGAAAAAGATGAGTAAATGGTTGCGTTGCTCTGATTGATTCGCCTCCTAACAACAAGAGTGTGCTGCTGTCCGTGGTGACGATCCTCAAAGGAAACTTGGCCACGACACCTCGAGCGTCATCAAGACACTGATGCAAACACCTTCTCATCTTCCAGGCGAGCATCCCAAGATCTCTTTCGAGATAGACAACGACCTGTGATGCATGCGAACATGTGCACAGCGGCTGATAGAGCTCTTGGTGACTTCTCATCCGCTGCCCCATCTCCGCCAACACCGCAAGGCCTTGCTCCTACCCTCCCCACACCGCAACCGCACCACAAAAAAAAGAATGCACACCGATACCGGAAAGAAGAAATGACAGACGGAATGATTGAGGAAGACTGAAAGAGGTAAAACGAGATGGAGTTTGCTTACCTAGTTAACAGGATTGTCTAGGAAAATTACGCGGTGCCGAGCTCGATGCCCAAAGCAGATCTATCAGAAGAAGGAGCGGTATATCCTAGTTGGAAAAATCAGCAACGTGAGATTACATACGCATATAAGACGGCGGAACGCATGCAGAGCAGCTGCTGAGTCTGGCCAGGTCAGGTCAGGCCATTAGACATGCCCACAGTATGCTCAGGACAGTGGGTGTTGTGGGTGCTGCTACAGCACAAAGAAGACATACCGGGCAAGCTCTATCCCACAACAACTCTAATAAAACAAACCGATCTGGAAGTTAACTATAACCAGATGTCAGCTTTCCAACAAGAACGTCTTGGGGCAGTCCGTCGGAGCCCAGGGAGCGAGTCGTAGCAACATACCTCAAAACGTACGCAAACCAAGCGCCAAATTCTTGAACCAGTCTATCCCTAGTCTTTCTTGTTGAAGATGTCGAACACGAACACGATACGCTATGGCATCAGTTGTTGCATGAGATCATACGTGCCTAGGATCGGCGAGAGGGCTTCGGGTCCTTAGGTGGGGAAGCGCCACGCTGCTAAACCCAGGCTATCCCGCAATTTCCAGGACCGCAGTCTGTAGAGTAAGAGGGATGTGCGACTACTAGAGCAGGCACATGTCGCCCCGTGTCCCGGACGACTGAGAAAGAGGTTATGTTATGGAAGAAGGCGGACAGCTTTGGACAAGAGGCCAGAAGTGATGGCAACAGCGTCTCGTCTTGGCGATTGTTCGAAACGTTGGGGAGAAGACACACACCCTGCCGTTCCGCGCGCGTGCCTTGTCAGATCAGGGGGGGGCCACACACGGTCAGCACAGGCGCGACAAGCTTGCTGCGATGTCAGTAGAAGGATGCGAGGACAGCTGCCAGTTGGACACGATGGACAACAGGTGGAGGCAAGACCGTCATTACGGGGAAATCAGCGGAAGCGTAGAGACACGCAGACATGCAACGCCTTTGAGGCTTCTGCAGCTCACACGCCCGGCCAAGGGTCAGGGGCTTCTGTAGGGTCGTTGCGCAGGAAAATGCGGAGACGGCCAGGCCAACTAGGGCTAGCCGTGCGTGCTTCAGGCGAACGGGTGCAAATTGCTGCTGTGCTGTTGGGGGGGTAGCGACGCCCACCGGACAGGGCCCGATGGATCAAATCATCTGTCCTGTCAACCCCTCTTGTTCAGCATCAACCCTTCGACAAGACGCCTGCATCGCCTCGCGTCAAGCCAGCGAGCCTCCTCCATCGTCGCCCTAGAGCTGCTGATCCACTATGCGCCTCCAGGGGTCACGTCGACGAGCCCCTCATTTGATCCGTCTGGACTCGGTCGGGCCCGTCGGAACACATCCATCCTGATCCCATTTCTCAACGCAGAGGCTCCATGCCTGTCGCACGCCATTCTGCTTCGCTGCAAGCGCCAGGCCTCACCCACGACACTATCGCCGATGGCGAGACCTTGGGTAGCACTATCGTCGCTTTCAGCCCTAGACTTCAACTGAGTCACGCGCCCCTACGCCTTCGACGACAATCTCGACAACCAAGCTCTTTAGCTGCTTGACGCATCCGCGGCATGCCCCGCTCGATGCGATGATCCTGTGGGCGCTTCTGTGCAGCTCCTTGACGCCCTCCTATTCGCCCTCGTGTTTGATGTACGTATCACAGTCGATGGCTGCACGGCGAGCGTTCCTGGAACTAGTCGCGAACGATGCTGCCAACGCTGCTCGACAGTTGGCCGCCTGGGCGAGCATCTGCAAAACCGACAGGGTGCTCCAATGCCCGCGGTGTTGGCTGTTGCCGGGCACACGCAATAATAGTACGACGCCCGTCGGACGGGTTCCCTTTTGTCGGCGTTGCATATTGGCTGCTGCCAACCCCGCATTTTGTTGCATGGCATTGGCGTTTTCAAGAACAGCCAAGCTCCATGAGCTACCCCAGTCAACGATGCGCCCGCTCTTCAAATGGCCGTGATCCCACCAGAGCCCCTCTCTTGGGCCGAGTCAGAAGACATGCCTCGATCATCGTTGGTTGTGACGCAGAAGTTTGTTCCAAAGCTTGTGACTGATGCCGTCAAGTACGTAACCGCGCGTAATGAACGTCTCGTGAGGAGTATGCAAACTCCTCGGGAGCAAGTGGTTTGGTTCTGGTATTTGGGCGACCTCCTCTATACGCCGGTCAGGCTTCCGGCCCGATTTGTAACATCCCTCCCGATGACAGTCAGACGGCGATGTATACCTGTTGCTGGCTTATAGCCGATCCGGATCAGTCCAGCCTTCTCGGCTTCCAAGGCCATGGGTCTCGATGTGTCTACCCGAGACGCGTTCGCTGGGCGTTCGGTACCTTTGCCACGCGTGGAGTGCATGTGACTGATGCAAAGAATGCTTCCAATTGCTGTCCCTGTCAAGCCTTGAACCATTCTGTACTGCCGTTTTCTTTTGGACACGTTGACCGTTAGTCTGTCGCGGGCTGAGACTTGACACAAACCTTGTCTGTGACCGCATCGGGCCACGTTCGAGGCTGTCGACGAGCCATGGTGGCCCAACAACCGTCGATCCACTACGACAAAGACGGTGGCCTTTTGCCCTTTCAACAATGGCATTGTTGCAGAGGGGGCTGCAGGCGCGTATCACATGCTACCTCTTGTGTCCCTTGTCGAGGATTCCCGGATCTCTGGTGTCGCTATCCCTAAGCAAAGTAGCCTCTTGTGTTCAAGATGGTATCTTCCACGACGGTATCCTTGGCAGCACCAACCGGGTTTGTGTGTTTTTCGCATACTGACGATTATCTGCAAGGCGGTGATTGCCGGTTTGATGCCCCGCCCCTACAGTAAGCAGTGCCAGGAGAGCACGTCGGAGGGGTGCTTGGGCTGATATTTTTTTGTTGAAGGTGCGTCCGTCTGTGTGTAGACTGCTCAATCGTGTAGCTGTACGCTGTATGAGTGGCTCTGAGAAGTCTGCTAGCTGCCCGTGGAGATTGCAATCGGTTGAGGTTAGCAAAATTTATCTCAGGGGATAAGAGAAAGAGCAAGGATCGGCAGCTTTATATAAGAGCAAGAAGGGCCTTGGCCTTCAGAAAAAATCTTGGTGGTTGTGTTGTGGGTGTAGTCTTGGAGGCGGGGTGGGTTTGCAGTCGGGGCTCGAGGTATCATTACCGGGACTGGATGGCCGTAGGGGGTGCCAACAACCTACTGGCGATTGCCACGAACTCGAGGATGGAGGGACATGTGATGGCCTCTACCTTTTTCTGTCATTGTAGGATTGGAAGGGGTAAGGGTTGGAAATGTGCGTGATGGAGGGTTTTCCGTTCGTTGCGGCAAGCGCTTTGGTCGGTTGCTAGGCAAGTAAAGCGGGAGATCTTCGAAGTCATCGAAACCATCGAAGCCATCAAGCGGGCACTGCTGCAAGCATTGGAATGCATGTGGGTAAACAGTTACTACGAGTTTGACAGGCAAGACCGATGCTCTTTGAATGTCTTGGCAAGTCACACGTTCTCCTCGGGTCTGCATTGGAACTACTAGGTTCTTTACTGTTCCTGCATCGACTTTGCTCAGCTGCTTCAGACCTTTTGATTGTCTGTGCACGGATATTCTGACTTGAACTGCATCGACTCCTCTGTCCACTACCTACCATGGTCCAAGATTGCACGGTAAGAGAAAGCTTGTATCAACTAATTGCATGACAACGATTGTTAGATTCGCCTCTGTCTAAACCAACAACAATCTCAACCCTCCCGGCCACCCCCACGATCGAGTCAACCGTCAGTGTTTCTCCTTTATACGCGGATAGCAGCTCACCCGTGTGGGCGGGATGATCTTACTCGCCAACTCATCGGTATACAAGCTCAATGGCAGGAGCAGCGACTGTATGAAAGCATTTACACGCGTTTGTCTACGCGCCGCCGAGCTTTCAGTATGTGCAGATGATAGACTGACATCAAGCTTGCCTTCAATTTGCCTCGAAACCGATCATGAACGATCCAGAATCTGGGGGATCGCACACTGTCCAGTCGGAGACCAAAACGTGGACAACAACGAGATTTACACAATGTAGAAAATGTCGAGTAGCAACGCCCTTCAACGAGTCACATATACAAAAGCGAGTAGACGACGGTATTGCCTTTTGGTTTCACGACAACTGGACTTGGACAGGACCGAGTATGAAGCAATACCAGGCTCAAGCCAGACAATAGAAGGCAAGGCCATAAGATGTTGTATTTTGGTCAATGCAACAATGCGACATTATTTCCGTCGTTTTTGGGGACTGTACAAAGGCCCCTGGCACCTCAGAGCTATGAAGAAGTCATGAACTGGCAAACAAGTAGGTTATGATAGACTGACTCCCAATGGCAGTGGAGACATGCCCCGACAGGATTGCACTCGTTTGAAGCCTGTTCAGTGGCACAAGGGAGTGTGGACAGGACCGCTTTATCGCTCTTTGTCCAGACATGTCGAAGATTGAACAGTCGACGCCACCCTCGCACTCTAGAGCGGTGACGGGTGTGTGGACTAAGCAGCCTTTAAAAGTCGCCTAGACCAAGATTCTTGTCTTTGCAATACAGATACGGGTTGTACATAGTTGGGTAAATGAGACGGGTTTTTCTTGTTGAGTTTTGAAATGTGCGTGATGTTTGAGGATGTGGTATAGGAAGAGATCATCATTGGGTGTGTTTACACAATGCAAATGGTGGAGGTCATGACAACAAGCGCCAGGCTCTGTGATAGGCCTGACCGGGCTAATCGGGCGGGGCCGTGAAACAATGTGCCAGGATCTGACATGTCCACAGCGGAAATATCGGCAGTCAGCGAAAGTGTAATCGACTAGGCATGCGTCTTTTTTTCTTGTTCTTATCAAATATACGGGTCAAGCTGGCAGTAGACATTTCAAAAACGTCTGGATGGGCGAGGTGCAGAGACAGCGCACCTGTGCGTAAGGATGACGATCATGTCGATCCGGGGAATACTGGACATGAACTATGACAAGACGAGGGATGGATTTGCGGCGGTCGAGGGTCTGGACAAAAGCACATGTCATAGACGAAGAGGTTTACGTCGGAGAGTGCAGTAGCTCTGCCTCGGAGGGAACAGGTCGGGCGGCGGTGCAGTCGTCCAGTGGCTGATGGCGCAAGTCGAGCATCCCTGGCTATACCTGCATCCTCACCACTTCTGTTGCGCAGCAACGCTGACAACACCCGCCCAACGCCTGATAAAAGATACATGTAGGCCACAAGCCCGCCCTCTGGAATTCTGAGAATCCACTTCACACTCGGTCCAAACAGCCTCGACACCCAGACGCCCTTTTTTGCAGCCCTGCAGCCGCATCGTTTTGTGATCGACCGAGTTAGCGAGGGCCTACTGTGTAAGTACCGATGTTTCCGGAAAGGGCTGCGTCGGAAGGACCCTGGGGTGACGTAGGGGTCTGCGATGACGCTGCAGGGCCGCTGCCTCCCGCTGACTGCGATACATATTTCCTCAGCCCACCACCGTCCACTGCAAGAAAAATAGCTTCTCTCAATCCAATCCTCGCTCAGCCTCCTCTCTGCATCCCAGCTGCACTCTGCATCTCCCCCACATTGGCCCTTTTTACCAATACTTACATAGATACACACATATACCAGCAAAAATGGTGTCAAGGGCATTGTCCATGGGCCTCCGCGCCTGGCAGGTATGTGCACACAGTATTATCGCTACCGCAAGAAGAACAGCCCCATTGATACCATCTAGTTGATCTGCGCCGTCATCGTCACTGCATTGATGGGTAACAACATTGCGCGTGCCACGGCCGGAACCCACTCAATCATCAACTACTCGCTCTTCGTCGGCGTCTGGTGGCTGCTCACCCTCCTCTACTTCCTGCCCACGTCCTTCATCGAAAGGTTCAGTATTCCCGTGGTCGACATTGCTCTCGATGCCCTCAGTGTCATCTTTGGCTTCTGCGCTGCCGTCGCACTTCCCTCGTACATTGGTGCCCACAGCTGCTCCAACTCTGTAAGTGTTTTTGTAGCTATTTCACTCGCGAGCTCAATCTAATACTGCTCAGGCATACACGCACTCCAACAGCGTCCTCAACAGCTCGCCAAACACTGAGCAAAACTGCCGTCAAGCCCAGGCCACTACCGCCTTCCTCTGGTTCGGATGGGCCGCCTTCGTCGCCACCCTCGCCTTCAACCTCATGAATGGCCGTGGCAGCGGTGCCAACCTCCGCAGCACCCGTCGTGGCCCCGCCATGAGCCAGGTCTAGAATGCCTGCAGAATGGATTCAGACGCCTCTTGGAACACGCCATCAGACACCACCAGCGTCTGAACTTCAGCCACAGTCGCTGAGTTGCACTCCAACTCTTGTATGATAGGAACACGATGATGGATACAACATCGCGCTGGATGCTGATGTTGGTTATGGCAAGGGTTTTTATGAATTCGATGGACTTTATGGATACCAGTATACACATGACTTTGTTTACCAGCGGGTGTGTTTTACAATATTATGATCTTCCTAAGCGACCGTAGTTATACATGACTTTCTATAGTTAGCTAATACATAGTTTCACTGAATACTCATGACTCCTTTTTCTCTGTTTACAAAATAAAATACACTTTTGATTTGTAAATATTTCTCGCCCGCAAGAATAACTATTACCTCATACATCTAGAAATATGAGAAAAGATTATCACTTTTATTTCACACACTTTGAAAAATATCAACACCAACATAAACGCCCGTCCAGGTTCAAAATGAAGTAAAACTCACACTACCCTTTCTCAAAATTACACCCAATACATCAATGAATGCATGCATTAACTACTTCCTAGATACATATCTTGATGATCCCATACATATCCCCATGTGCCATATTCCGTGATATCCCGTACATAACTACTCCACTAATAAACACCATATCTGAACCATTATTTACCTTCGCCATCACCCACATTATGTACACACATCCACTGTGCCAAAGCAAAAAAAAAAGAGAACGAGAAACCAAGTAATAAACGGCAAAAAAAAAACACAATGTTCGTTTCATTCCGTGGTATACTACTCGAACAAGAAAGAGTAAAAGAAGAGAAGATAGAAACAAGTAATAAGCCGTACTCGTTTCCATCAGCAAAGAAGAAAGTAAAGGTAAAAGAAGAACAAGAACCCCTTTCCCCAAAAAAAAACAAACGCCGCGAGTAGGATACTTCTTCATGCATAACGGATCCCTTCGCCACCCCCCCGTTTCATGGCCATATGCAAATAAACATGCAATGCTGTCAATTCTCCCATAAACGCTTCAAAACAGCAAAAAAGGTGGGGGGAGCATGCTGATATAATAAAAACAAGACAGAACGCAACAACCCGCTTCAAAAATAATCAAAGGCATAGAGAGACGGGGTCCACCATTCATCATGAATCCCTCCCCACCCACAAACCTTTTGTCTTCTTTCATAAAAAGCCTCATCTCTCCTCTTAACGAGAAGGTCCAGATTGCTTGGGAAGTGGCGATGGGTTATAAGTCCACCCGCCATCCCGTACAAGCCGCTCTCTCGCCTCGCGTTCCTTGCGCTTCTCCTCGGCAGTCACCTCGTCATTGGCCCAGTACGCACTGCTCGTCCGCTCGCGGAACCGCTTGTGTCGCTCCTTGTTGGGGAACACCTTCTCCATCTCCAGCGGTGCAATCGGTCCAAAAATGTGCTCGGGGTCCATGAGCTGCTGGTTGCTGAGCATCTCACGTAGATTGGGCGTGTTGACCCAGCTTGGTGGCTCGAATTCGTTGTCAGAGTCTTCGTCTTCAGAGTCTGTCATGATCTCAGGAAGCTTGATGTCTTCCCCGTTGGGATATTGTATTTGCGGCGGTTGAGATTGTGATTGGTGGGCGGGTTCCGCAAAAGGAATCTTGCCCTTGGCAAACTGTGCGTGAGCTGGTGTAATCGGGTTCAGGTTCTTTGCTTGTTGCGAAGGACGTTTGGCTGGACGGTGTAGAGTTTCATCGCCCTCACCAGGGAACTGTCGCTTAGGGGGCGGCTTAGCTGGGTTAACCGGGGGAATGTTGATGCGATTGGCATCTTGCACCGTCTGCATCCGTGATACAGGTCGTGCAGCGCCAAGGTCTGATCGTGGAGGTTGTGATGCTGGAGCCTTGGGCTTCTCAACAGTCTGCGGCTGAGGTCGGGCTGCTCGAGGAGCTGGCGCTTTAGCGAGAGGCTGTACAGTTTTGGACGAAGGTCCAGACTTGGTAGATAGAGCTGAAGCTGGTCGTGTTGTTCCGGCTGGTGTTTGCCTTCCTGTAGCTGTGGACTTACCAGCAGCTTGTGGTGCTGCAGATATAGGCCTGGCAGCTGCCGTAGCTGGACGTGGAGCCGGTGGAGGTGCTTGGCCGTAGTGACTGCTCTTGAGATTGACCATAATCTTCTGTGGCGCCTTCGCCTTGGGAATAGCGTCCTTGCTTGTCGGTTTCGCCAGTTTCCTGGGCTCTCGGAGAGGCGCCTTGGCCGGCTTGGTAGTCGGTAGCAAGCTCTTTGGTGCCGGTGGTGGTGGCATATCTTCCGCCGAGTCGACGTCTTCTCTTGAAGTCGCCGTGTTAGATCGGGGGATGCCAGGACGAAGTATCGGTTGTTGTGTGGCTGGCTGAGCAGATTGAGTCGCCTGTGATGGAGTCTTGATGTTAGCCGTGGCTGTTGGCAGCCTGAGACTTGATTGAGACGACATGGCGGTTGGCGTCTTTGCACCCATAGCCCGGGCCTTCTGAGCATGTGCGGCTGCCTTGCTCTGCTCCTTCTCGCGCATCTGCTTGAGCTTATCCTCTGTGCGTTGCTGTTGTTTGGCCTCTCGAACCTCCTTCTCTCTTGTCTCCTTCTCCTTCTGCTTCTCCCGCTCAGTGGAGCTGCGAGTGCGTCGGCCATCACCCTTGGAGGGGCTGCTGCCACTTTTGCTGGAGTTGTCAGAGTCCTTGGAGGGCGAGCGCATGTGATCGAAAATGGAAATTGGCCTCTCGGCACGCCTGGGACTACTAAATGCATCGTCTGATGAATCATGCGAGGGCAACTTGGGTCTTGCCGGGCTCTCCTTGAGTGTGTCCATCTTCGCCTGGGCGCTTGTAGCAGTTGATCCAATTAGCTTATCCTTTGCTGCCCGGAACGCTGAGTATAGCTTCGACTTTGAGGCACTCAGAGGTGCATCCATGTATCGCCTGTTAGTTGGAGAGCCAATAGGGGTGGTTGATTCAGCATCCGCAGTAAGATCTGGGTTTGAGGCTGAAATAAGGCTTGCAGGTACCGGCCTGAGGGGAGAGGGGCGGGCTTCGGTAGTGTGGTTTTTGCCAAAGGCAGGTCTGAGTGCTTTAGGTGCAGGTGCTGTTGTCCGGACTGGTGATATCCAGTCATCGTCATCATCTTCTTCTTCCTGTGTAGGCTCTGGTGGTGGAAGGGTTGGGTATGATAGTTGGGAAGGTTGTGTGGATGCAACCTCTTCGTTTGGTTGCGTCGAAAATCCTTGTGATTGTGAAGGCTGTGAAGCAATGTTCTGGCTGATCCGTGTAGGGGCTTCATTCTGTTGCTTGAGCATGTTGATGCGCTCGAACAGACGCTGAGTGGAAGTCTTGTTGTGAGCCTTGGTAGACTCGGATTCTTCTTTGGGAACTTCTGGACGCTCCGTATCAACGTCCATGTCCTCGTCATCGTGTTCGTGATGCATCTCAGCAGGGTAAGCAATCTGCGATCCTCCCAGACTCTTGCCTCCAGTAAATCTTGCCATGTGGCTGTTGCGAGCTTTGTTTTGATCAATATGGCTTGTGCGCGACACGCGGTTGCCCATACTCTTCTTGGGAAGCAAAGGCTCACGTGCAGGAAGAGATGAAAACGTAAGGCTGCTCTTCCTAACAAGCGGCTTTACGGGGCTGGAGTTGTCCGAAGGGGAGCGCACATCATCCTCATCATCAACCTCCATTTGCTCGTCAATATCGTGGTGAAGGACAGTGTCATCGTGAACGGTGGTTTCCAGAAGGGCGGGTGGAGGGCCGGCAGGTGTTGTGGATTGCTCTGGTGCGAGGTACTTGGGTTCTGGCATGAGTGCGCGGTTGTTGGCCGTGTCGAGCGCGTCATGGGTTTCAGCAGAGATGCTGTACTGCTCGGAAACTGCGCGTGGTGGGTCGGGAGATTCATGCATTTCTTCCATGTCGGCGTCCTCTGCATCGGAAATGTCGTGATGCAGCATAGTATCCTGGGCATCGGAGCGCGAGTGCTCGCCGTCAACATCCATGACACTAACATCATTTGCATGCGAGTCCTCCTTGGACGCATCCTTGCTGGAGAAGCCTTCATTTGCTGAGACAAACGAATCACCTGTGTCGCGTCTTGTTTGTTTTGCTTCTACCGAGTGCCTGAAGGAATTAGTGGGCTGTGTGGGTTGGGTCTCTTGTGACTGCATAGGTGAAAAGACGTCGCTGGCCTGCGAAGACTCGACTGTATCTTGGGTGGACTGGATAGGGCTCCGGAGGACTGCGATAGCATGTGCTTGTTGCTTTTCAAAGAGCGCAGCATGGTGGTTGCTGTCTACGTTTTCCTTGCCAGCGCTTTCCGGTTTGGAGAAGAGCTGTCGTGCGATTGGCGTGCGGGCCGCGGGCGAGTGTCGAACTGTTTTGGCCGCGTCTTCGGCAATCTGGAATCTAGCCTTTACATTTCTCAGGCTCTGTTCTGCTGGGCTCAGGATTTGCTGTAGGTTTGCGGACTGGATGCTGGCGAGGGGCTGCCTGCTGTCAGTATACGACCAAAACGCATAGGGAAGGAACATGCCTGTCGATCGGCCACCTTCTTGCGCGCTGTACGGGGCGTCTTGCCGCGCAGCTTGCCAGGCGTCTTGAAGACATCAAGGTTAGGTCTAGTAGTAGGTCAGCACGGAGCACACACTCGCACGAGGGACGCGACGTACTGCCTGTCGCTGGCGAGTATGTCGAACATGTGCTCGTTAAGCCATTCAAGCTCATTGCGCACAGAGAAGCCGAAATCCTCGAGTTCCTGCGCGACAAGCGTGTTTGACTGATTGCGCTCTTCCAGGATCCATCCGGCGGACCCGATCGTGGGTGCTTTGGTACGTGTAGCCATGTCGAATATGTCTTTGGATAAGTGTTAAGGTTGAATGAAGCGCGTCGCGGTGGTGGCAGTCGCGTTCCGGGTGAAGGTAATGGGCGGGCTAGTCTAGCTAGACATGTCTATACAAAGTGGTCCTAATCAATTGTAGCTGAGCCAAAGGCTAAAAAAGCTATCCTGAAGGGGGGGATGTCGTTTGGGCGTGGGTGTGTTGAGCCTTCAATGTTGTGACGCGGGACGAGTCCAAACAATCGGCGTGGGCCGCACATCGCGCTGGCCCGAGCGCTGCCAAGCCCGCTTTCTCCCTTTTCAGACCATTGTGTAGCCACGTCGCGGGGTGACATGACCGATTGGGATTCTGCATAACAACCGTTGTCTTTGTGGACTTTGAGAAAATAGCTTCGATCGCGTATCCTGATCCCTCTTGTGGAAGGTGGAGATGCGATGACTTTTTTTTATTTGGCTAGTATCCTTCCTACAGTTCTACGCGTCGGGAATCGCTTGCAGCTGCAGCTATCGAACACTGACCACCAGGCTATCTTGGGTCACGGCTTCTGGGCCTCGGCCTATCGATCAACCTACTGCGATCATATTCCCTGGGGTAAACTCTCAGTTCTGCGGATTGTGCAATGCCAATGTTGTGGTATCGATAAACAGTACCAGATCATAGCATGCACACTTGCTGCATCAGGAATCACACTGTTCTTGACAATACTGAAAGCCAATGCAAGCCACCAGGACCATGCTTTTCGAAGGGGTTTGACAGCCGTTCTGTACCCTGAACCGAAAAAAGAATATCCCGTCGCATTCGCAGTAATTGATAAGCTTGGGCCAGACTACGTCCTCATCTTTGATTTTGTACAATCAGATTACTGTGATATCATTCTTTTTGAGAATCGGGGGGGGG
>JAODYD010000006.1:109404-173814 GCA_026262445.1 Bipolaris bicolor | reverse complement strand
GCCGAGTTCCTCCTCGGCTTCCAAACATAGCAACGGGACTTGGTACGGACCGTTTGCTGATGCCAATTTCATGCTCCACCAATATTGCCCATCACTCCAAAGACCACCGCTCGCACTGCTCTCTGCAGCCGCCAAATAGTGACCAACTACTGAATACAACATACCGATATCTCAGTTCGCCCTGCCGGTGAAGTGAATCAGTTTGCCTCGTTATTGATAAGCATAGTGAAAGGAAGGTTCACTGTGTACCACGTGTTGTCTTCGTTTCATAGGGCAGGTGCATTCCGTTTACATTCACTCGTGTACAGTCATGTAAATACTGCTGCCTTTAGCTGCTCTTGTCATATATATTGGCCACACAAGCTACTCCTCTAGTTAATTCTCCTCCACCTACCCCTCTCCTATACCGCACCCCTACACAACCAACATAATGTCCGGGGATATCCCTGATTTCCTTGGCGACGACGATGCCGCATTGCTTCTGAAGGATCCTACGGTGACTAAAATCCTTTATATAATCCATTGACACTGCTGACACCTCACTCAGGCTGCTCCCATGGTGAGCCGGGCAGACGTGATTGAACTCGAGTACCACCGACTGCTGGCTAGGTATAATACATTGAAGAGTAGCTCCATCGGTGACGTTCCGGACGCGCGTGAGCCCATGGTAGACTCCTATATCCTCGTGCTAGTGGACGCACACAGTCACAACGTAAGTACAGCCAATAGCGCTGTCGAATTTCTGATTACTCACTCCGCTTGTAGTTCAAAGACAACTATCTGCACGGCGCCGAGAGCGGTGGTGTGAAGGCCGCTGCAGTGCTCAAACAAGCGATCACCGAGTACCTTATGACGCAACAATCCAGCAGGAAGACATGTCGCGTGAGGATTTGTGTATACGCCAACCTTAAGAAGCTGTCGGTCGAAGCCGCAAAGCAATACGCTACCCGAAATCGAGGCTTCCACAAACCCACATACCCACGCAGCCTTGGGGCGTTTGCCGCAGGCTTCTCTCGTGCTGATGTTTCTATCGACTACGTCGATGTAGCTGGCGATGAGGTTGTCGAGCGCAAGATTTGTGGTGAGTGATACCACTTTCTCTATTGAACACAGCTGACCACAGTGCAGGGTTGTTTGATTTGCATGTCAAGGACTCTGCTTGCAGCCATGTTTTGTTTTGCGCAAGTGGTAGCCTACAGTACATGCGCACACTCAAGAAGCATGTTTCGTTCGCCAAGAAGATCACTCTTATCCAGAGAAGCAGTGACGATACTAGTCTCACCAATCTGGGTCTACGGAGTGTAACACTGCCGCAAATCTTTAAGTCTTTTGATGGGAATGAGGCTGCCTCAAAAGATACGAAGAAAACACGCAACGGCTTAGAAGTGAGTAGCTTGACTACAATTCTTGTGCCCCACAGCATATATAGGACACTGCTGATATATTGAAAGAGCGACCAGTCTGAGAAACATGTCAGTCCAATGTCTTCCGTCACCGGAAGCTCCCAACGAGGAGCCTCAGTTAGCTGGACACGCATGCCACCTGCCCCAACAGTCTCTCTTCCTAAGAACGGCGCATCTGGAACCATACCCATCAACGAGTCCGGCGATCGTATTGACAGACACATGGAAGTACCCACTAAGGCGCAGTGGAGAGAGTATGAAGCTTGCATTGCTACGAAAAAACTATGCACTATGTTCCAGTTGGGCGACGAGTGCAGCGCCAAACCTTGCCTATACTACCATGGCCAAATTAGCGCCAACGAACGTCATTGTCTCAGATATCTGGTGAGAGCACTTCCATGCCGCAATGCTGGAAAATGCCGCGATGCATTCTGCATGAGAGGTCACATATGTCACTACGAAGAGTGCAAGAAAGGCAGAGTTTCATATTGCAAAATGCCTTCTTCACACCATGGGATCGACCTGAAAGTTCGGGACTGGATCACACCGAATGAGAATTCCAATAGTGAACAACACCATGAAGGACCTGATACCAACGGAGGTGTTGATTCCGATGGTGGTGCAACCACGGGCTTGCTCATAAACGTATGAGACAGGTCCAATATCACGGACTAGTGGGGATATGAGATTCCAGGCATTAAAGACGATACCAAGTTTATACATGGTGTATCAAAGGGAAGTGCTTGCAGCCTGGCATTGTCCATGATTGGTATGCACTATCCAGTGCTCTCTAATCGATAAGATTTTGTATAGTTAGTTAAAATAGAATTAGTTATAGAAACCAAATAAGCATTAGAAAGAAAATAAAAAAAAAAAAAAAACACCCAAAATCACCAAGCCTCTTCTTCCCATCCAGTGGCCAGGAACTTTTCCCCGGACTTGGCATTACCATATCCGTGCTAGCCGATCAAAACGCTTTCACCTTGTTGGCCAGCCCTGTTACTATACCCTGGCTCACCTACAGCATACATATATACAACCATACTAGCGACCACCATGTCCCAATCTCCCGCCACACCACCAACAACACCATGCTGGCACATCCACCCCGTGACACACGCAACCACACCCCAAGTCGTCCGCTTCATCCAGCGTGCCCGCCGCGAAACATTCCCGCAGCTGCGCACCCAACCCGACGATGAAGTCACGCGCTGGATCCAATCGGGTTGTTTCCTCTTCGCAACCGCACCCTCGGACTCAACCGATCAAGAAGAAACCCCAGAAAAAGAAATCATAGCTACAATCGGCTTCGTCCCGTATCACCACCGCTTCACGCACTTTGCGCCTTACGCCGATGCCCGTCGCACCGTAGAGGTAGTGCGGCTCTTTGTGCTGCCGTCGTTTCGGCGCTGCGGGCTTGCGTCTGCGATGGTGGGGGCGCTGAAGCGGCGCGCGGTGCGGCATGGGGTTGCGAGGTTGTATTTGCATACGCATCCTTTTTTGCCGGGTGCCATTGCTTTTTGGGAGAAGCACGGGTTCGGCGTCGTGTGTGTTGAGGAGGAGGATAGGGTGTGGCGGACTACGCATATGGACATGTTGGTTGGGAGGGATGTAATGGATGCGTGTAGTTAGTTAATTATTTCCTTCTTCTTCCATATCCTCATGACTGTACATTTACGTAGTCTCGCTTTCGTAGCTTGAACAAGATTCTGGACTACAAGATGTTGTTCTTTTCCTTGTTTTTGTTTTTCTCCTCATGACATTATTGTATGTACTTTGTGACAAAACAAAATGTAAATGCACGCTCAAAATTGCAAACCACATGCAATAATTCCCCTCCATTTTCCGAGCCAAAACCAAAACGCCAGTCTTGCGACAAACATACTATGCAACAGTGATACATCGTCTAGAATCCATCGTGTGTTTTGATTCCTCTTCCGCTTCTCTTTACGCCTTTTTCTTGACCATCTTCTTCTTCTTCTTCTACCCTTAAGTCTCAGACCACCTCGCAATCGTAATACTGGTAGTGTACACCATGGCAACAAGCCCAACAATCATCATGGCAATGTCACCAAACTTCTCCCAAGGACGGTTTGCTACACCCTTGTAGTGTAGGTAGGCTGGATAAATGTATACCAATGGCACACAGGCGAAGCTACCAATGAGAGCAACAAACTTGTCGAGGTCGCTAGCTCCCAGAATAGAAATGAGACCGCAAACAATGACAAGCACTGTTCTGAAAGCGTTCTTCTTCCACTTGGTCATGGTGCTCTGCTTGCCGGATGCGCGACCAAAAATCTTGAGCTCAATGTTACGCATGGCAGGGAAGAGTTGGACAGGAGTGCCAACAAGAACAGCCATGGAGTAGAGGAATTGGACAGCGTTGACAAGTTTGCTGCTCTGCGGAAAGTTGGTGATGACTTCGACAGAGACGTGTTCGCCAAAGGTACCGTAGCAAAGCACGCCTACCGAGGTGAAAATGACTGTGATGATAATCATGACAATGTAAAGAAGCTTGCTGAAGTGCTCGGGCTCCTTCATGCTCGACTGGATGGGAAGGATAAGACCGATGCCCTCAAAGGTAAAGATTGCCGAGCCGATAGTCAAGGTAAAGTCGCGTGGGTTGAAAAGCTCAATGGAAGGATGGAAGCCGCCCATCTTGGAGATCCATGAGATGTCATACCAGTAGATATAGGTCAGGCCGATGAGAATAAAAACATCGGCAAGCAGCGCGGCAGGACCCAGTTTGGATATGTTCCGAATGAATGACATGGGAATCAAAACGGCAACCTGGATAAGAATGAGTTGGTTCGTAGATAGGGGTGCTTTGTCACGGGTGACAGCATCGAGAAAGGATGCTAAGTTGTCTGCAGTAAAGATGAGACCAGCGCAGACAAAGCCGATTTGGGAGAGGGTAATGGAGACCAGAATAAGGGCGCGAAACCTTGGGCCAACGACAATGCTACCCAGGTCACCATAACCACCACCCCCATAACGCTTCCTCGTTGCCAGCAGCAGCTCAAAACATAGAGCTGTGATGGCAGATACCATGATCATCGTGATGCTTGAAAACAGCATTCCACCGTTCTTGAAAGCCTTGGGCAGAAACATGATTCCGGTACCGATGAAGGCCTTGAGGAGCGTGAAAAAGGTCTTTGTTTGGTTGGCATCACCTTGGGCTCTCAACTTCCTCGAGCTCTGGCGATGTCCCAACAACGGTCTACGTTCACCTTGGGCCTCCTCCTCGTCCGTTAGGGCTGACTCATCGTCTGACTCTTCAAGATCTTCACCAGCGAATTGGCCATAGAGAGCGAGGAAGGAAATGAAGTTCCGCGTAACAGGTTCGGAAATGTAGCTGACACGCTTGCTTTGCCGTTGCAGATACTGCCGTCTTAGTCCACCTGGCAAGAGCTGATCCCGGACGGGAAGCTCATCGTGATCAACGGTAGAGTTAGAGGGGCGACGTTGATCGCCAAAGTAAATAGGCTCTGAGAAGGTTGCTGCTCGTTTATGCAACTTTTCGCGTCTGTTCTGCGCCGCAATCTTGTACAGATCACGATGGATGTCACCACCTTGCAGGCGCAATGAGGATTCTGGCATCTGACGGTCGGTAGAGTTGGAAGAACTTCCTTGGCCCTCATCCTGTGCTGGTGTTGCTGGATCGAATTCCGAAAAGTCGTAGCTGGGGTCCAGATGTTGCTCGAGCACCTTTGCCTCGTGCGGGTTGGCGCCCGCAGTCGTCTGGGGTGTGTCAGTCATGACTGATGGATTTTGGATGAACACAGTAGTGATGGAGCAGACAGAATGTAGATTCTGGGAGGGTTATAAAAGATGTGCGTGGGCTGCTTAAATCTGGCGGTGAGGTACACTTGATGAAACAGTAGCCAATGAAAGGGTTTGCGAAGCTTAAATGGTCCGTGTGCGTGTCATGACCAAATCTTGAGGGGCTTAGCAGCTGCAGCGTTAAGCAGCAGATTATCAGTATTTGCAACAACACTGGATTGATTGTAAGAAATGGCGTGGGCGGGATTTTTTGTAGCAAGACGGGAAACCAGAATCTTCGACGAGAGGTGACGACGAGCAACATATGACGACGATCTTGCTGGCGCCTTGGCAGGCCGGCACGTGCTGTGGGGAGTGGCTATCCCTGCATAAGCCACCGGGTCATTGGTACAACAAGCGACCTGCATTGTGCTTGTTTCCTTCCCGAGAGTGCTGGCTGGTGATCATTTCACCTTCTAGTCGGCAAAGCAGCAGATCCTTTCATCCTCGCCGGACACGCTCCCTTCGAATTCAACAAGACTGAAGAGTGAACAAAAGGTGTGTCAGAGCAGCTCAACATTCCTGGACATGGTTTCACCGCGACCCCGCCCGGAATACGGGACACGCGGGTACGCTGTCCCACCGCGCTAAATGCATCACCAACCCCGGCCAAGAAAACTGCCCGACTATTTATTAGCTTATTGGTTGTGAGCAGCTTACCTACTTACTACAATACACATGCATATGTTTGGGTACTTCAAAAAGAATTGCCGCGTGTACTTCACGTGGAGGAGCCACTCCAAACTCCCTTCGCTTGTAGCTGAAAGACAATGAGCTTGGGAGATGACCACTACAAGACGAAATATTAGGTATTGGGGGTCGCTCCAGGTCTTCTTCCTTACACTGGTTCCTGGCCCGTGTCTGGAGTAAAGGTTAGACAATAAGGCAGCACATACCATGTAGTTGGCATAAGGTACTAACACACTAAGGTATACGACATGGCGCTAATTATACTTGTACCTGGGTGTAGAAATTGCAGTTAGTCAGCGAAGTACTTGTAACTAACAGGATGTTGGATTCGTAGATAATACCTACAACTGCATGTAAGCGCTACTCTTATGAGACGGCGCTGGAACAATGCTAGTACGGACAACTGTGACAGCTTACAGCTAGTATAGGGGCCGAGCACAGACTCAGCACGCTCTTTTGAGCACCCCGCTGTGAGCAGAGTCAGATTTGATGGCACTTTCCGCGGACTTGCTTGGATATACTGGTATCCGACACAGTCTAAATTTGTTCAACAGGAAAATCTCCTGTAGTGGAAATACAGTAAGATGGCGCAGTCAGACACCAGTGCGTAATGTCATGGACGATTCGGATTTAAGTTTGATTGTATGAAGTGACATCTTGCTGTAAGAGTGAATGAAGGTGTATGTGATTATTTGACGAGGAGGTGGAGTTGACATATGCATTGGTGACGTTCTCACGCTGACATTTGTCGGTTGAACTACTGCATCATCCCGTACCTTGCATATGCATCTTAGTCGTACTTTGAACGCACCTCTACGTTCTTGAGCAATGTTGCAATACTTTTATTTGTTCCTGCGAGAGAAGCGCACGGCCTTTGTAAGGTCAGTGTCGGGCCAGCCGAGCGTTTCAGAGCATAAGCGGATCGTCCAAACGGAAAAGCTGGAGATCGTCAAACCTTGCGTCCACCATGCTAGGTGGTGGTGGTGTTAGTGCGGGCAGGTCACGAGACGCGCACCGAGCGTGACGAGCCGAAGTCTGGGTTAGCGCATCGGCCTGTTGATTGCGGCCGGACCAGCCTATACCAGTCTCCTTGCGTCATTCACCATCCGGCATGGTTGCGAGGGTGTCCTTGTGCTCCCTTGTACGCTCAAAAGCCTTGTATACAACGTTGCAATTATCAGGAATGTCTTGCATGAGAGTATTGAAGCATCAGCACACTGCACGCAATCGTTACATTCCTCTCGTACCAGCTGAATCATCACCAAACACAGCACCTCCACCACCACTACCCATATCCCACACGTCGCCAGTTGACCAACAGTCTCTCGACGAAATTGCTTATTTTCCCCATGCAGGGCTGGTTCTGAACTATTGATTTTGTAGTTGCAGCAGATCCCATGCTGCAGACACGAACGAGGCTGCACCAGTGCACTATACAGAGCCTACCGTGGCTGGGGGGCCTCGCTCGCTAACGCGGCCGCATCGTTTATGATTGTCCTGATCCGTCTGCAACGTGCTCTAGTTGTATTGGAACAATCGGTGCCCAGATGCAACAGTCTGGAGGGGTAATGTGGGTGTGGCACCACCGGCATCACCGGCTAACCGAACGTTAACGGCTTGCGTGCTGACTGCTATTTCCGCCACACATGTGGCCGTTATGCAACGTGGAACCTAATCTAGAAAGTGACGTTGAGCCCGTCCTTATTTAGAACTCACAAAGGACGACCATCGATATAAAGTTCGTCATCCTGCCCGGAACATTGCAGCCTCACCAACATCCCCTACATCCCCAGTTTACTCGAGCAAGACTCACACAATCAATACCGACATTAATCAATAAACACTACGACCTTACTCTATTGATAATAACATGAACGCTCCCTCAATCCTCTTGTCTCTTGCCGTGGCTGCTATTGCCAGCGCACAGGACTGCTCACAAGCCTCGGAACCGTTCTACAACATCACTTCTAAGCCTTTTCACCTTGTTGTACAATCCGAAGATGGAAAAGTTAACGACACGCTGAGTGCCTGCCACGTCGGTGCAGCTCTGGAATCACTCTGCCTTAGCAACGGCAACTTTGGCAGCAGCCCTACCCCTATCCCTGGTGCAGAGTTCTACTTCAACACCTCCATCTACTCTTATGCACCAGATGAATCACTTGGCGTTCCCGGCATCCTCACGTGGATACTCCCGACTAACGCCTTCAATGTTCCATCTTCGGCCGCGTTTCAATATGACCCCATCTCTTCCCTGGCCGTCCCCATCATCAGCCCAGGCAGCGACAATCCCACACTGGTCACGTTCGATTCCCAAGACGATTTGACTATCCAAGCCTACGTTCGCGGCAGCAATGGCACAGGCAACTATGAGCAGTTTTACCGCTGGTACGCATGCGAGACTTTCTACGGCAGCTACAACTACAAGAACCTTGCCTGGAACTTGGGTTCAGGCAAGCCCGACAACCCGAGCTGTGTTGCGGTCAACGTTACCAGGGTGTTTGTCTAGGATAATGGCCATGGCACTCAAAACGAATGATTGGTATAATGTCACGATGAGAGCAGGAGCTGGAACTCTGTTGGTAATAATTCATGACGAATGCGGATAGACTTGGCCGGTAATAACATTCCTTAAAAGCGTAGAGTGGCAATTACATTCCTTGAAAGCATAGAGCGATAAGTACATTCTCTTAATACGACCTAAAGTCTCTTAAGCTAGTCTCGTAACTACCATGACTTTCCGTGCATGCACCCACTTAATAAGACTTCCCTTTTGGTTACTACTACCGTGTTCTCATAGAGGGCGAGTACGTACGTACAGTAACTAGTAGGTGCGCCGACTCACGTTCAAGCATCAGTTCCCCACAACACACCCCACCAAACCCCGCATTCTTTCCCCCAATCCCCCCTTCTCAGCTGCCTCACAATGCGGAAGCCGGGAGTAGCCCCCTCTGCGCATCTCCTACATGCGGAGGTTGTGCCTAGCTGTGGAGCCATCTGTTCAAAATGTCTTTGATGTAATATATCAGTCGTGGTAAAACTGGACTTTTTCAAGGGGGTTATCAAATTCAATGTTTAAATTGACTTCTGGATAGAAAAAGCTACGATATAGATTTGAACATTAACTGCCCTACTTGCACGCGTACTCGACTATGGCTACATGCTCTGGCAGCGGTGTAGCCTCCCTCCCGGATCATTTCCCTGGCCCATCGTAGGAAACCACTTCCAGACGCCTTCCGTCAAGCCATGGATAGCACGGGGGCAATGGGCAAAGTACTATGACTACCCAATGATGACGCTGTGGATTGGCCGTTCGCCGCGTATCATTCTGAGTGATACATGGGTTGTATCGGACCTGATGTAGAAACGATCAGATATCTTCTCAAGTCGCCGAAGACTTGTTGTCATGGGCGATGCGATCAATGCGACCGAGACTAGCCTGACGGATTTGGAATATGGGGATAGGTGGAGATCGCATAGGAGGCTCATGGTAATTTGTCTCCATAAATCATTGTCAAGTCAAGGTGTAAAAGAGATTGACATAAGACAACTCAGTATAAAGCACTCGACAGCCAAGCAGTTCGAAACTATCGTGATTTCCAAGCGGCTGAATCGGCACTTTTGATCCGCGACTTTTTCCTCGATCCAAACGACTTTGAGCTGTCGATCGAACGTTACTCCGTATCTATAGCTTCCATCATCGGCTGGGGCCGACGCATCGACCGAAAGAATGACTACGTTGCACGGCTGGCACTGGCCTTCATGGAAGCCGTAGACTATGTGATACCCGGGGTATTCATCATGCATCCTCGCCATGGCCTACTTCCCGCACATCCTCACCAAAGCCCACGCGGAAATAGACGCAGTAATCGGCTACGACCGCTCCCCAACCTGGACAGACATCGACGCCCCCAAAAAAAAACCCCTTACCTCGTCGCGGGAGGCGTTGAGGTGTTATGATGGAGAGACCAAGGTTGCGGTTGAGAAAGCGCTGGAGAGTCCCGTCACTGTTTGAATAGACTGGGGGATTTCTTTCGAGTCGTGTAAATAGCAAAATGGATGCTTCGGACTTGAAAGTGTGTCAGTTTCAGTAATACCAGATTCTTACAAAATAATGTTGAAAAAAAAAAATGCGGCGTATCGATTTCGTATCTGTATTTCATGTAGTTTTTATTTCATGGGTATCTCATATACATATGAAACTGCGCCTCTGTGGCGCTACGTGCAGCCGAACAAAGGCATTCAGTCGTGCCCTACAATCCTCATAATAACTTTTTTTCCTCCTCCCATATTCCCAGTTTGAAATCGCACATACTCGTTTTTTTTGCAGGTAAAAAGGGCCAGCCTGAACTTTTGTCCTTTTCTTCAAATCCACACACCCCCAGAACCACATGTCGTCGTCATCTCATTACAATCCTCTTTACTTCCGCTTAGAAAACCATCTCGTGCGGCCTCTCGTTGCCCCGGAGGCTGAAGCTCGCGCTCAGGTAAGACTCCAGATCAGGCGTCTTCTTAATACTAGCCATGATACTCTTATCAACGGCCTTCTGGTCCTCGATCCGCTGGGGATCAACTTCCTTCTTGGTAGGCGTCTCACTACCCTCCTTGAAGAACTCGTCTTCGTCCTTCTTCTCACGCGCCCAGTACTCGTCCTTCGATACGCGCGAAATGACGTCGGCGTCTACGGCGGAGATGTCAACGACGGTCGAGGTGGCAATGACGTAGCGGTGGTTTACGCGACGCAGAGGGACACCGTTGGATTTGAAAGGGCCGGTGATGAGGAGGACGCCCTGCTCGAGTTGGCGCAGGAGAACGACGCGCTTGCCGCGGAAGCGGCCCGAGAGGAGGATCAAGACGGTTCCGGGGGTGAGCGAGTCGCGGTATTTGGTCGGGTGTGCGGTTTTGCGCGCCTGTAGTCAGATGGTGTTAGTTTATGTGGTTTTGCGCGCCTATTTACGGTTCAATTGGTTGTTTTCTTGTGTCTCTTCTTCTTGTTCTTCTTGCCAGATACCACGATTTCACCTGCAAGAAATTCCACACACCTTCTTCATCTGCGCCTCCTCCTCAGCAGGATAGTACTTTAGTGCCTTTTGGTCGGCCATTGTGTGCGTGAAATTGCGGATTTGGTGAGATTCTGCTGAAATTGTTAGTTCAGACTATCGTTCAAAGTGATGAATTCAAGGCAGGCATAGGGCATTTTCTTACATTCCGTTACGCGATTGTTGAGTTTGACGCAGTCGTCGTTGTCGCGAATTGGAGATGTGCGAGCACTTCGCTAAGGCCAGCCCTATGGTGGCGCTAAAGTGGTTCCATCCCCGCAAAATTAATATGTATGTACATATGTGCGCTCACCTCGCGCATGCATCTGCTTACTCGTCAATGCCCGATTTATTAGTTAAACGAGACCTGCATTGTCCGTTGGTAGCTTTGTTGGGGTCGGGTCAATCCTGGTCACAGACAACTACCACTGGGAAATCGGTTGGTATTGCTTCAATTCTCGAATTCTGGGTAATTACATCAACTTCAGCCAAAAGTTACACTGCCCAACCACCAGTGGATGGCAGGGGTATCGTCGAAATCAATAACAATCCACGCCACAGAATCCCGCCATGCTGTCAAATTGACGCCAAAAGGTAAAAAAGATGCCTCCGTCTCCCAAACACCAGTTCCATCCACATTATGTATATCGCAGGTCATGGTATGCGTCGCTCGTAGGTGTACCGCAGTCCTCGTGCTGCATCCGTCTGTTTATTTCCTAACATCACTTTCCCGTCTGTGGCTCGCAGCAATGCTACTGGCGGCGATGCTAACAACGTCACTCATGCTATCCTGGTCCCGCTGATAGCTGTACTGCATTCCGGAGTCTGGGCCCTTGAAACCGTTGTCCCAAGCCGAAATGCGCGAAAGAAGCCTAACCCACAATTAAAACAGTCCACATGCGCACATGTTATGGCCATGGGAAGCGAGGGCGCTCACCGATCGTCTGGAGGACCGTAGTAGTCTTCGGGAATGAGTTCGTAGTCGCCCTCGGCAGGCAGGTAGAAGGCGGAAGCGGCAATGCCAATGGATGTCAGGATGAGGATGGTCCAGCTGGCAGTGCACAGAGACCAGGAGAGATCGAGATGCCAGCCGTTCCAGAAGCGATCGTCATGGTCAAAGAGGAAAGCCTGGCGAGTGTTGTTAGGTGGTGTGTTTAGCGTCTTGAGGCAAAAAGAAGCATACTACTATAGCCATGCCAGCGCACTGCACAATGGCACTAAAGGACAAGACACCGACAGCAACTTGCCAGCCAGCGGCCCTGCGCTGGACACCACCAGAAATGATGACGACAAAAGCGACGATGGCGCAAAGCTCAACGACAACACCGAAGGAGGTCAGGAAGCCAACAGTGCGCCACATGTTGCAAAAGGAGGGATCTTTTGTGCAGTCGCTCGACTTGGGAAAGGAAACACAGGTGCCTGTGATGGCAGAGCAGCGAGTGTGGAGGCCATAGGAGTATTCGCGCTCGCCGTTGGGGCTGTAACTGACCCAGCGCGGCATCGAGATACTGGCAATGGTCATGATGGTGCCTGGGACATGTCAGCATGTGGGAAGCGCATTTCAAGACGGGGTGTGTGGTGCATACAGGCCAAGGTGAGGACGAGGCCGGCGGCGTAGACTGTTCTTCGCGTCATGATGGGAGTGGATGTGTGGAGGAGTCGAGGGAGGGTGTGGCGTTGAGGGCTCGCTGCGGGGGCCTTAAGGGCAGGCGAGAGTGGGAGCGGGAGTGCGCGATTTGAAGTAGAGGATAAAAAGCGCAGACAAGAGACCAAAGCAAAAGGGTTGCAAGCGTGGTAGCGGCGTGGGTACGGCGCGTGCAGAGGATGCGGGGGAAGGCGCAGAGGACGGATGAAGCCGGGGGCCTAGAGGAGGACGAGGGCGAAGCACAGCATAATGATGATGATGACGGCACCGATCATGGAGGGTTGAAACGAGCCATGAGTGATCAGAGCAGGGCTTTTGTCGTTGTCGCGCTAGCACCACGATTGATTCTTGCCATGACGACAGGGGGACGCCATTCGGCCTGCCCTGCCTTGTCTTGTCCTGCCCCGCTCCACCCCCCGACGCGGCGCAACAAAAGAAAAGAAACACATGCAAAGCCCAACGCGATTGCATACGCCTGCACACACACACACACACACACACACACGCGCGCGCACTATACTACCTACCTACACCTTGCCCTGTATGTACGCTAATATATGCAGCTACACCACTTACACCTCCACACATACATAGTACATATACAGTACCACCATTGTCTGCCGCCCACGGCCCCAGTCACGCCATGGATGCACCACCAGCCAGCCAACCAAGCTGCTCTGCTCTGCTCGCCTAGTATTCCACCACAGGCCATCTTGTCCCTCCCCCCGCCCCTGTCGCGCATACAGGAATGTCCTCCGCGGTGACATGCTGCAACCATCGCATTGTCAAATGGCGGTGTCAAACTCGATGCTGAATGCTCCGATCGCCGATGCACCCTCAGCCCTTCGCAGCACTGCCCGTTCGTGGCCTTGCCAGCTTCACTTGCGGCCCTGCAAAAAACTTTGCACACCACGCCTGGTATGGTTAATGGGTTGCACCTGGGCCCAGTTTGGCCTTCAGAGATAAGAAACTTGGTCACACGTCCAGACATGTCCACCGATGACCATGTCTGCACCGGTAAACCAGTGGGGTGGGCGCTGTGTTGATCATGGCCTCGCGCTTGTTGAGTGCCCTCGTGAATCTCGCTGGCCAAGGCCGTTGCTGCTCAACCTCTCCGATTCCAATCACGTCTCGTCTCTTGCGCCCTCCCCAGCCCATCCATATTGCCCTGCTGCTGTAAGCGAGCCTCGCCTCGCGTATTGGGCCATGTCGCAGTCAGCGCATATCGTATGTATTGATAACCATGCATCTCGCCGACGGCCGCGCCTTCCTCACTCGTCCGCCAAGCATTCCCACGCCAACGTCCCCCCTACTTGATTACCCCCGATCACAACATTAGTTGAGACCCTGATAGACAAAACCTGCGTGCTACAAGCCGCTGGCGTCTCAATCCATGGGCACAGAAAGCATCTAGAAGAGAGCCTCTTCTGCATCGCGCTTCGGCTGCGCCTTTGGCCTCTGCAGCATCTCGTAGCAGAGGATGGAGGCTGCAACACTAACGTTCAGACTGTCCACACCAACCTCGTTGACCCCGCGGCCATGCGGAATACCCACTTTATAATGCGCCAGATTCAACAGGCTGGTCCTCAACCCCGTACCCTCAGCCCCCATCATCACTATCGTAGGATGCTCTGCTACAGGGCTGTGGCCCGAGGGAAGCCGTTTGGTGCTTCGAGCCATGGTGTATACAACCCCGCCACACTCCATATCAGTGGCTTCGGCACTTGACATGCTACTAGATAGAGTGTGCGGCACTGCATCGCTCGCGTATATCCGCCAGCCTGCTCTAGAGCTTTTGCCCAGGAAATCTGTGGGCTCTCCAACCTTGAACAGCGGCATCGCTTCAGCGGCCCCTGCCGAGGCCTTGACCGCAATGTGGCTCCAGTTTGCCGTGTGGTGCGTCGGGGTCACAATGGCATCTGCGCCTAACACATAGGCCGACCGGGCAATGGCCCCAAGATTGCCTTCGTCAACCTGATCTGGTTAGTTTCTACTCTCTGTTCAATGACCAATGCCCACTTACTACTCCATCCACGTACAACACTAGTGGATGTCTCCAGCCGCCTGACCTGTATGTGTATAGCTCCTGCTTGCCATTGACAAGTGCATCTTCAGCACTCTGGCTGCCAAGCGCTACACTGAAGCTTTTATCTTGAATGGTTCCCATCTTGAGTTCTGTAATGGGCAGAACAGGAAGTGGTGATGACTCTAGGATTACGCCGTTGTGCGGACGCCCACTGCTGGCCTTGTCCATTGCACGCAGATACTCGTCTCCTACTTCTTCTGTGATTGGGAAAAGCTTGTGGGCTCGGATCTGAGACATGAGCCCATCTCTGCTCGCGCCCCGAGAGTGCACATAGAGCTTGTAGAATTTACGTCGGTTTGCTTTGATTGCAGCGAGGACACTTGAGTGGCCATAGATGAACTCTGAGGCGGCAGTCGTGTAGGGAAGTGATTCTGGTCCCTGCACCGATTTCCTTTGAACCTCTGTCCTGCTCTTTGTCCCAACCACCTCGCTAGACTGCCCTCCACCAAATCGCTCCCTTGGTGCTGCTCTTGTGTCTGTGCGACGAGAAAACCGCGATTCAGAAGAATGTCCATCTGCTACATTTCGAGTACGCGCAAACTGTTCTCTACCAAATCGCTCCTGTGATGCTCCTCTCATTTCAGACCGATAAGAGAATGATGATTCAGAAAACCGTCCGTTTGCTGCATCGCGAGCACGCCCTTTGTCGAATGTCACATGATCCTTGGCGGGTGGGTAAGATGTTCGAGTCCTAGGTCGGTCCTCTTCAAATCTGCTGGATGCACTATAACGTGGAGAACCAAATCGCTCGAATATCGCCTCACGACGAGCTCTCACCGGTTTGTCATTCTCACTGTCCTGAAAAGTTCGTGAGTGCGGTCTAAAGGGTCGATCTGGTCCACCTGATCTACCCCTCTCAATAGCAGCAGTGATAGATTTGTAGCGACAAAAAGTGCGTGGCAGAATTATTCGCTGCGTCCGAAATAGCGAGCTACCAGTGAGAAAGGGGTATGTCATAACAAGAAATACAGGCTGTTGCGGCCGTGGAATTGATAATTTTGTATTGCAGTGTCAGGTCCAATTATCGCAAGGTCAAAAAAGTTGCACCCCGCCAAGCCAGGCGTTTGCACTAAGCTTTAGCGCAGACGCGTCATCACGTGCCCAGGACTGCGCGCTCCGCGTTCGCTGAGAGTTAACCCCATCGGCTATCCGCCTACACACTCGTTTAGTTCCGCCGTCCGACGCTCTCACCCCCACTCTTCAATGGATACATTGTGCGATTCTTGCCAGTGAATCACTCTACGATAATCGCACCGCACAGTTTAAACCCGTGTGGACGTTTATACGCCACCATGAGTAGTGATGAAGATAGCGCGGCGCTCATGGCCGCTTTCAAGAAAAGGACTGTCCCTAAATCCATGCCAAATCCCACACTAATGCAGCCTGCAAGACAGCCTTCGGGAGCTGCCTTGTCACCCTTAGCTGTCTCATCATCGGATGTTGAATACATTATACGCGTCCAGAAATCTCCAGTGAGACGTAAACTGCAGTGTGTGCGCATACCACCAGTCAGGATCAATAGAGCAGAATATACGTACTTTGAACCAATCGAGGAAGTTGAACGCATTGTTCGGGAGATTTCTGGGAAACAGGGAGAAATAGCCTATCAAGTCAAATTGTCTGGAGATGGCGTTGAGCAGGTGAGTTTGATGGCAATTGAGAATCGCCCTCTCACAGGTAAAGGCGGTAGAAATGCCTTTCACAATACATAGGAGAGCGGCCTGATTCCTACCGCCACTATCCTTCCTTGCCCACCTTTCCACCTTTGCACACATCATATTACTCTCGGCATCTTACTAAGTAAACTCAGCTCTCCTTCGAAGAGCTTCTCCAACTACCTGGTGGCTCAGAAGCATTGCACGCATTTGAACTGCACGACAATTCCGGTGTGACATCGAGCGCTGACGACGACGATATGAAACTGCGGGCTAGATCTTCAAAAGTCACCAACAAGGATTTCGTAGACATCTCAACGATTCCCATTTCTTCCTCGGAAGACGACAACCAAGATGGGCCCGCAACGGCCTCACGCACACAGCGACATGCTCGCGTACGGACACTAAAGCGCAGTGCTCGCTCGCAGAGATCCTCCAGAGCCCGCTCACTGAGTAGCGGCCTGATTGCACTATCCACAGACGACGAGGACTCCGACGTTTCCGGCAGAAAACAGAGAGGCCGAAAGCGCAAAGGCGCACAAGAGCCCACACGCCATTCAACGAGACAATCACTACAAGTGCAGGGCTACAATGAAGACGATGAGGAAGAGGAGGACACTGACAACTCGAGCGCTTCTGACATTTTCCGTTCTGATTTGGGCGCTGGCCGAAAGCGCAAACGACAGTCTTTGCGCACTGCCCATCCGGAAAAGGTCCCTCGTGTAGGCCAGCGACAGTCTAATCGGGCAACACGAGCAACAAACAATATGCAGGAAGCGGGTATGGACGACATATACCGATCGGATTCAGAGCCAAAAGTGGCTGCTCAGAAGGTGTCCGTCGTCCGCGAGGTGTTCGCAAAACTTCCCCGAAGTCATCCCTTCCGCGGGCGCCACGCAGAAGGGTGCGAAGTGTGCTTTGATGGGCCCAATGTTGCACCTTTGATCTATTGTCAGGGGTGTTCATTTGCATACCACAAGAACTGCCTTGGCAATCGATCTACTCGTGATCATCTTGTGACAAAGATTGGCGACGAGGACTTTGTGTTGCAGTGCAAGCGATGCATCGGCTTCTACAAGACGAAGGATGCGACTGCCCCAGACTTGTCCCAGTGCCAGGACTGTGCAGTATCCGGCGCTTCGTGCCATCCTTTTAGGAGTCGTAAAACAACTCAACAAGAGATGAAGGAACGCGAAGAGAATGATGGATATGATCCGATAGTCGACGTTCGTTCTGAACTGATCAACAACGCCAACAATGTCCTCTTTCGATGCACAAAATGCTCTCGAGCATGGCACTATCATCACTTGCCACCTATATCTCCTTATGCAATGGACGTCAACCGTGATGACGAAGAGCTTGCGGACGAGCGATTTCGCGAATACTCCAGAAAGTGGCTCTGTAAAGAGTGCGACGAAAACAACGACCGGAAAGTCGGTGCAATTGTCGCCTGGCGACCGTCGGATGTCGAGTCATATAGACCGGGCATACCCTGCGAGCGAATCTGTGAAGACGACAAGCAGTATCTTATCAAATGGGAAAACAAATCTTACTTTCAAGCAGCATGGCACTCTGGAGCCTGGACTTGGGGTGTTACCGCCGGAATCCAGCGAAAAGCCTTCTTCAAACGCGAAGAAGGTCCCAAAATGCACACTGAAGACGCCATTCCTGAGGAGTACCTCCGCATCGATATCGTCCTCGACATCAAATACACCAGCTATGTGGAAATCCGTAGCGAGGAAATTGACAAGGCTCGCATTAAAGAGGTCGATCAGGCTCTTATCAAGTACAAAGGTCTCGGATATGAAGACGCCGTATGGGAGAGCGTCCCAACACCGGAAGATGGTGATAGATGGCTGGACTTTGTCACTGCATACAACGATTGGGTCGCGGGCCGTTATGTGAAGTGCCCGAAACAAAGTGCCCTCAAGGCGCGTCTCGACAAAATGCGCAGCACACCATTTGCCACGCTGGAGAGAGAGAAGCAGCCTGACAATCTTGTGGGCGGAGAACTAATGAAGTACCAATTGGAGGGGCTCAACTGGCTCTACTACAAATGGTACGATCAAAAGAACGCCATTCTTGCTGACGAGATGGGTCTTGGAAAGACAATTCAAGTCGTCGCTTTCATGGCGACACTCGTCCAGGAACATAGCTGCTTTCCTTTTCTGATTGTTGTGCCGAACTCCACTTGTGCCAATTGGCGACGGGAAATCAAGCAATGGGCACCGTCTCTCCGCGTCGTTACCTACTTTGGCTCAGCTAAAGCTCGTGAAATGGCCTACAAATACGAAATGTATCCCAACAATGCCAAAGACCTACGATGCCACGTTGTCGTAACATCGTACGAAGCGGCCACCGACGACAGTTGCAGGAGGTTTTTCAGGAGCGTAAATTGGGTAGGCCTCATCGTGGATGAGGGCCAGCGTTTGAAGAACGACAAGAGCCAGCTGTACTCTGCTCTCACAGCAGTACGTGTGCCTTTTCGACTGCTACTGACCGGTACACCGCTTCAAAACAATGCCAGAGAACTATTCAATCTGTTGCAGTTCCTGGACGACACAATTGATGCCGCTGAGCTTGAGGAAGAATATGCGGATATGAACGCGGAGAAGATCAGGGAGTTACACGATCGAATCCGTCCCTTTATCCTTCGTCGGACCAAAGCAAAGGTGTTGACCTTCCTTCCGCCCCTGGGTCAGATCATTCTTCCAATATCCATGAGCCACCTACAAAAGCAAGTGTACAAGTCGATCTTGTCGAAGAGCCCTGAACTTCTCAAGGCACTCTTCACCACTGACAGGCAACTCAACCCCCGAGAGCGCAGCAATCTCGGTAACATCCTTATGCAGCTGCGCAAATGTCTTTGCCATCCATTTGTCTACAGCCGCGAGATTGAGGAGCGAACCGACGTTGCTGCTGTATCTCATGGCAATTTAGTCGAAGCCTCTGCCAAACTCGGTCTTCTGGAACTACTTTTGCCGAAACTCAAGGAGCGTGGCCACCGAGTACTTATTTTCAGCCAGTTTCTCGATATGCTCAACATCATTGAAGACTTCCTCGATGGCATGCAGCTTGCATACCAGCGACTTGACGGGACAATGGGTTCGCTCGAAAAGCAAAAGCGTATTGATCAGTTTAACGCCCCAAACTCGCCCCTGTTTGCCTTTCTGCTCTCCACTCGTGCGGGTGGTGTTGGCATCAATCTTGCAACTGCCGATACTGTCATCATCCTGGATCCAGATTGGAATCCACACCAGGATCTCCAGGCCATTGCCCGAGCTCATCGCATTGGTCAAAAGAACAAAGTTCTTTGCCTTCAGCTAGCAACCCGGGCCTCAGTGGAGGAGAAGATCATGCAGATGGGAAAGAAGAAGATGGCTTTGGACAAGGTGGTCGTTCAAGATCTCGACAGGGAAGACCCGGAAGACGAGGATGTTGAGTCGATACTCAAATACGGTGCAGCAGAGCTCTTCAAGGACGATGACGCAGACCACGATATTCGCTACGACGACGCTTCACTTGAAAAATTGCTGGATCGTAGCCAGATTGAGAAGACCCAGACGGGCGAAGATGATTCGGCCGAGTCACAATTTGGGTTTGCGCGCATTTGGGTGAACGAGAAAGGCACATTGCAGGATGACTTCGATATGGTAGATGAAGAGGTGGCCCCAGATCCTGGTGTTTGGGATAAGATTTTGAAGGAGAGGCAAGCTGCAGCGGCCGCTGAGGCACTCGCACGGGCTGAGGCCATGGGTAGGGGTCGGCGGGCTAAAACCGTATGTCATGCTTTGTTTGTCATATCAGCAGAAACTAACTTTTTTACAGAATGTTGATTACACCGCTGAGATGAGAGATGCTGACGATACCTCTGTCGCTGGAGAAGATCATTTCGAAGACAACCTCGCTCTGCCACCCTCTCCTATCAAGAAGTCGAAGAAGAGGCGCAAGGTTAAGAGAGATTCTGAAAGTGACACCGACTTTCAAGCCGATTCTGAGGATGAGAGCGAGCCTCGTTCGAATGATGAAGATGCCAACGTTGCTCGAGAGCTCGGTGATGATCATCGTCAAGGTATTAAAAATACGGTAAACTCGTCGTCATACAAGCAGAACGCCGCAGGTGCGTCAGGTGTTTTTTCAAGTCAACCCTCAAGATTTCCTGGTGTATCCATTCCTCCGCCGTCTACGTCTATGGCCATCGTACCACCGAGAGGCGGCTTCAAGGTTTCTTTCGACGAGTACAAAAAGCCTTGCAGTGGTACACAACCAGGTCATTTCCCCTCGTCATCTACCGATGCCTCGGGCTTCCAAGATCCGTCCGCCATGGCCTACGTTTCCTTAGATCCAGCTAGAAAGGTGCCAAAAGCATCAAAAACTGACAGGACAGCAGTCAAACCGTTCCAGCGTGTACAACTGCCGATTCGGAATCCGCTTGCGTTAGCATATGGTACCTACAGCCATTGTTCCTGCCCGGCTTGTTTGAAAAACCATCCACAAGGTGCTTGTGAGCTCAAAGTCGCAGGCGTCGAACACTGTGGCTTGTGTGGCCTAGCGCACTACGGTTACTCCAGGACATGTCCACACATCAAATCTGAAACCCAAGTCCGTGAAATGCTGGAGGCTCTTAAGAGCTCACCAGAAGACAAGGAGCTTGTAGATGCAGCAGTCAAGTATCTACGCGGTGTCAAGGGCACCCTTGTGCAGCAGAAGAAGAGGGACAAAGAAAAGGCAGCTCTCGCTAAGGCGAATCCCATTCCACCGCCTGGGTACCCCGGCTCTGGGAATCTGCCAAACAACACCTATCCTCAGCCGCCCAACACTGCTAATGGATACGGTTCGAATATTCCACCCAGTCACGGTTTTCCGGGACCACCAGGTGCACAAATGGGCCCTAGGGGCGGTGTTGGTCAAGGCCAGGGTATGCATGCACAGCACCAACAGCAGCAGCAGATGATCCAGCAGATGCATGGCCAGGGTTACAATGATCAGCAAGTCGAAACTGCGCTGAGAGGTTTCTTGGGCAGTGGCTGAGTAGATAGCTTCTGGACAGTGTGTTCATTGAATAGGAGAGGAATTTGTAATCCGGATACCCACTCTAGGGAATAGTGGCATTGACTTCACTGCCGAGACAGCAGGAGCAGGAGTTACTGGGTGCTTCACGTATCCAAGAAATTATTCACATGCATCGGCCAGACTCGGTGATTGGCCTCGGGTCCGGGATTATTACTGCAGAAGCTTATGGGGGAGAAAAAGGAGTGACAATACAGTTCTTGATATCCCTAAATTCTGTCTTGTATAATTGTGAGGAATTGACTCTGTGCCCCCACGTTTATGTACCTGCGCGTGAAAAAGGGTCGCAGTGCTGCTTTGACTACTTACCTCGGTATGGCGTGTGGACTTCTGTTCCGTGCACCTGTGCCAAGCTAGGTTTATTGATAACATCGCGTGAGCCCCCCTCGGAGTACCCAAGTATGGCTGAAGTCCGCAAACACTAATAATGTGCTGATTTCATACATTTATTCTGAGAATCATGGTATATACGACCATTGGAAACTGAGAACTGGGTTCTCTTGTTTGATTAATTGGATATCGAGGTACTGTTTACGGATTATTTTGCTGCATGTGAGCGGTAATCGGACACTTTCCAACCGCTGCAGCTGTGCCAGGCCTCCACCTGAATCTCGTTTGCAGCTTTTAACAGCCTTTGAAGCAACGAAGCATCTTCAGTCATGCGCACGCTCGTATGCTCCCTTAGGTACCGACTGTATAGTGCTGTAAGTTGTGCTAGTTACATCGCAGTAGTGCTAGTCTGCACTAGCGGCTAATATAACCCCTTTAAACCTATAAATGAGCCCCTTATAAGCTTGCGGAGAAGTGGATACGGGCAGATCACAGTCTATTTTTATATCGCAAATTTAAGTATGTGTCCATGGCACTGGGCAGGCAGCGGTTAAACAGCTTGCTGCAATTGATATGCAGCCGAATGTGTTGCAAAGCACTGTCCGAGATCAGGACATAGTGTTCGGGAATATAGTGCTGTATGTTGAGATGATGCAGGCGTTGGAGACGATCACTCAAAACACAATTGCATAGTATCATCATGCCTACGTCAATTCGCGGAATACCGCGAGTAATCACTTACAACAGAGATTTCTCCAAAATGTACTACTTCTCCAGCGTAGTTCATGTCTAGCTCCGGCGAAAATCATGTTGTGGCAGGCTCCGCTCAGTGTCTCGAGTGCGTACAGATTCCAATGACATGGGTTTATCAAAATTCTGAAGTCGGCAATGTAGCCTGCCTCTCAGACTGACAGCTTTTCGATAATCTTTCGGCGTTGGAGTGACCGGAGCCATGCGCTATCGTCGACAATGGGCCCAAGCGTGCCACAATGGCTGTCCGTGGACCTTCTGGCGTCGGAGTAGTGGCTGCTTTCTACCTACCCGGCATCTGAGCATAGAGCTATTCTTGTGCTGCCGACTGTCATAGAGGCAGTCTTCATATCCCAATGGAGGAGGCTATCGACTCGGACATCCTACGTATGGATTCGTGCAAGTGATTTGACGGTATCGTCCCATCCGTGTTGCCATCTTCGAGACCGGGCGATAGACGAGGGGTTTCGTATGCCACCACTTCCGACGCCCAAGGTGGCGACGCTGTGGAGTCCTCATTCACCGGCGGAAGGGTTGTGAGACAGTGGTATTGACGGGGTTCGGTGGTGCTGGCTCTGTTATTGGCTCGTCGCCACTGTTGTCTGAAAATCGAGTCTCTGGCAAGGACACATACATGTCTTCATGGAGAACAAACAAGTCGGACTCTTCCAGATGACCTTCGTCAACCTCCATTGCTCCGTCTGAACTGTCGCTGCTGGTAGAAAGTTCAGGCACATGATGCATGTCTCTACTCTTTTGCAAGTATATATCGGCAAAAGCTGTAGTTTGCGAAAAAGGTCGGCCCCTGAGGTCAGAGGGGTAGCATATATGTCATACTAGTGTTGGTAGTGCTTCAGACATTGACGTATGACAAGCTTGGGAGCTAGAGCGGCAAGTGAGATAAACTTCACGGCATCCAACAAATAATGTTCATCTATAGCTGGGTATTGGGTGGATGACCAAGCTAATGAATAAGCTAGTCACGTCATCCAGCCCTTCACCAGCACCTCTATCAGCACCTCTTCCACCAACAAAATCAGCAATTGAGTGATCACGTGACTGGGACGCAGCAAAACGCCCCCTTTCTGCTGTTCGGAATCGCCTTTTGTCTATTCCTAATACAGCGTAAAACAAGGTAAAGTAAGCACTAGAAGTGACCGTTTTCGATTAGCGCAGCGCTAATAAAGCGCAGCAAGGATTGGCGCTTGAAAAACGCGCGTTCTGCTGAATAGAACAGCGTCTTTACTTCGTATATGGCAGAAGTGTTGTGCAGAAGCACTGGTAAGGAGATGATACAGGCTGGGGTAGAAGAAAGAGCTATACTGTAAGCGTCGTATTGTTCTGTGGTAAATGCTCCGAAAAAGAGCCTGATCTTCATTCTAGCGTCTGTACTGCACAAAACTTCTGCCTTGTAGCTGCGGTTCAAAAACGCAGCCTAAATCGGGCTTACGTAAACAGCAACGGCAAAACGCAACCGCGCAACCGAACAAGCCCTTAAGGCATTTCGGGCGGTCAACGGGCCGTGCACAAAGTCTTATCTAAGACAAGCTCAGAGGCCAGACACGGGGTGTCATCTCGACGGCGTATAACTTCGTATATGGAGGATCGATCAAGCATTAACACGCACGCTAGCATTGTTCTTGGTTCCTGCTTGATCCCATGAGCCAAAATTAGCTTCGATGCAAACTTCAACGGCAACGTCTCAGATGGTCTCTACCTATCGAAGCGTCATTTTCGACTGGGGAAACCGGTCACTGTCGGTGTCCCGTTGACCCATTTCGCAGATATGGCAGAGTTTGGTGGCATCCATCAAGGTGACATCCGGCCCCTGGGCCATCCTCCAGAACCTTATTGGAGCCTCAATCTTAATAATACGACGTTTGTCCGCCCTCCTGCTGGCGCATAACCCAAGATAGATACTAGCTCACCTAAAAAGGGGTCCAGCTCGTATCGAGTCAGACACACTACCCTTTTCCGCCCGTTTCTGCCGAGTCGAGCAGACTCGCCACTCCGTTCGGCTTAAAGGGAAAATGAACGCTCCTACTTATTAAACTCTGTTTCCCCAAAGCCAAGAGGTCTTTCTCTCTTCTCACAGGTCTTCCAACCTCGTAATCTAACCAGTACACTCGCTTTTTCACGACCGATTAATACCACACTCCTTTAATTCTTAATAATGTCTTCCATCATCCGCAACATTCTCGCGCTCAGCGCTATCGCCGCCGTCGCCGTCGCTCAAGACCCGGCCCCCAAGCTCGACGCTCCTTGCGCCGATGCCGTCATCGTCATGGCCCGCGGTAACAATGCGCCGTACCACGATTGGCGTACATTCCCCTTCGCCGACGCTACCTGCGCCAAACTGAGGGCTGAGGGCAAGACCTGCGACTACATTGAGATTGTGTTCCCCAAGGGCGGCGACTTCTGCCCACAGATTGAGCAGGGAGTCCGCAACGGTATCGCCCAGATCACTGCCTTCAACAAGAAGTGCCCTTGCACGCACCTCATCCTCAATGGCTACTCCCAGGGTGCCTGGATCATGGGAGATGTTCTTGCTGGACCTGGTGGATGCTCCCAATTCACCACTGGCATAGACCCTACCTCGGCTGCTGGTAATGCTAGTAAGTATTCTTGACAGGACACACTCAAACCTTGACCTGTGCTAATCTGGTAACTTAGTTGCTGCTGCTCTCCTCTGGGGCGATGTCATGCACGTGGCTAACCAGCCATACAATGTTCTTGACGGCTCTGGTCTACAGAAGGACGGTCGCCACGGCTCCTCTCTTGTGCGCCTGAACAAATACTCATCCGTCCTGCGCTCTTACTGCTCTAAGGGAGACCCCATCTGCGCAGGTGGCGACGACGTCTCGAAGCACTTGAGCTACTTTGAGAAGTACACCGAGGACGCCTCGAACTGGGCTGTTGGAAAGGTCAATGCCGCCGCCCCTCTATGTGCCGCTCCCACATCTACGCCCAGCGCTTCTTCTACTGCCCAAGCCTCGTCTGTTGGTATTGCCGCCATTGCAACTTCAAGCGCTACTGCTTCTGGCTCCGCTACTGCTTCTGGCTCCGCTGCTCCCTCTGGCTCCGCTGCTTCTGGCTCTGCTGCTCCCTCTGGCTCCGCTGCTTCCTCTGGCTATGCCGCTTCCTCTGGCTATGCTGCTTCCGGCTATGCTGCTTCCTCTGGCTATGCTACCCATGGCGCCGCTGCTTCCTCCACTGGCGCCGCTCTTCCCCCTTACCCTACATCTCCAGTCTACGTCGCTCCCTTCACTCTTCCCCAGAAATACGACGATACTTGCCTTACCCGCATCAAGATCAAATACGTCTACGCTTAAGAGTAAGAAGGATGGTAGTTGTAGTGAAGTAGACGTAGTGACAGCAGTAGATAAGTGTAGATCGATAGAAGGTACTATAAAAAGGAGTGAACGTCGTGTCCGACGTCTGCCTGAACTTTTGGTTTTCTTGCGTGATGAGTGTTTTTCGTCTGCTCTGTAAATGCGCTGTGAATTTTTATAGAGCCCTATGATCCAATCTATCAATCCCCGCAAACACTAAAAGCATGATTAGATAGTACACCCATCCTGATTTTTATGGCACATACGACCATAGGATCTCTTGGCAGCACGGAAACCCGTCCGATCTTCCCTAGTTAAACAGATTACCGGCGGATTAGTAGTCAGGTGGGTGACCACTGGCGAATCCCCGCTGTCGTATGTTTTTGTTTTGCACTTTTCATTCTTTTTCACCCACTCCACTGGTCACGTGGCGCGGTCTTGGCATACCAGATATCTCCACTGACAACGAACATCGCAATGCTCATTATTTGCTTTTCTCTTTCAAAAAAAAACATAACGCGCTCATGGTTAGTTCAAGTGACAGTGTAGAGGCGATCTCTTCATACTTTTGTTCATACCGTTGTTATAGGTTGCTCTGCATCTACAATTGAGCTTGATCCTGCTCTTATAAATTGTGATCTTCTAATTATATCATAAATATGCTTCAACTTTGTCAAGACTACACCCAAAATTTTCAAGTTCAACACCTTCACACACACTTCTTGCCTAATCGTTCCCTTGAGCATGAAGTGAAATCAGAGTGAAAGAGCGAGGTTGGTTCTTCTCTGTCACATGACGACGATAAGGGACGCTAAATTGCTGCACAGGCCACACAGAATGCCCGCCTACGTCAGCCAGCAGGCGCGCCGACACACTCCGCTCCACATATAAAATATCCATAGCGTGGTTGACTATGAGGCTGTACTAGTTCCAATTGATCTGGATTTCTTATTCATCGCCCCATTAACTCATCGGCCTGCTGTCTGACCGAAGTAGATCTGCAGCCGTAAGCCGATAGTAACGTTGCACCACAGCCGCTATGCTACCAGAAAAGAAAATCAACTCGCTTGGCGCGCGTTTGGAGCAGTTCAAGGAACGTGATCAAGAAAGACGGATTGATTTGGACGTATGAGAATATCGACATCCACTTACTTCCCCCATACTCCACTAACACCCCACTTAGAACCTTCTCGCCGAGTATCGTCAATTGCTCAACGAGTACAAAGTACTTAAGAAAGCCTACGAGGACATGATAACCAACACTATTTCAAAGCCATTTACAGTGGGAACGCCTACTGTAAATGCAGCAAAAAAGCCGCTTGAATCCTATGTCCTTGTACTAGTTGATGGAAACGACTACATTGTGAGTTTTCAGCTTTGCATGGAAAGACCCATCTGACTCTGCATAGTTCAATGAAGAGCTCATCCGCGATAAGGAAGAAGGCGGCATGCGCGCTGCTCGCAAGCTCAATGATGCTGTAGAAAAGTACATACAAAGCATATCACAGACCGTGCCCAGACGCGTAATTGTACGCATTTACGCCGATCTCACCAACTTGTCCAAGCAGCTCGCAAGGCTAAAGTTGACTGGCATGGAGAAGCGCTCTCTAGCGTCTTTCACATCCGGTTTCACACGTGCCCTTAGTCTCTTTGACTTCATTGATACCTTGGATGAAGAGGGTACCAGGATCAAAATCAGAGGTATAGTTGCTGGCTTCCTATAACAACTATAAGACAACGACTAATATTCTGCAGACCAATTCAAGTTTGCGTCCGAAGATACGGCCTGTAGTCACATTCTGTTCGCGGCCTGTAACGACCCGGCTTATCAGTCTCTACTCGTATCCTACAATGGTGCACGTGACAAGGTCACACTCGTACAAGGCGGCAAATGGCACCCGGAATTTCATCAATTCACCTTGGAGGTGACCCAGTTTCCCACAGTCTTTAGCTGGTCTGGAGTGTCCTCCGCACCATCAGTCGGTAAAACAGCGACGCCCACTCCGCCCAAACAAAAAGCGCCATTGCAACAACCTATACTGAAACCTGGATTAGCGGCTCTACATAAAGAATCATGGAGGCGAAACGACTCTGTGAGCGTAGCAGAGTCTGCATCCGGTCGCTTATCTCCTGCACTGACAAATGGACCACAACCTTCCCATGGGAGTTCATGGAGACGTAACGGCCCAGTGAGCGCAACGGAGTCTGCGTTTGGCGACTCATCACCTGAAGAATCAAATGACTTTGTGGAGCCCGAGCCTCAGCCTGCGCGATGGGACAGTCCACCTCCACGCGACCAAGCCCCACAAAGCATGCCAAATGGACCGACCAAGAAGAAGAATGTGTGCAGACATTTTCAAAAAGGATTTTGTCGCGCTGGTGGAAAATGCAACTTCCCACACGGCCCTGGCAGTTTGACTGGTAGTGTCAGTGGTGGTAATAGCGGCCAGGACTCTAAGCCACTTCTAAGCCCAACATTACACGCTCTCTCAGAATCATCCTGGGCACGGGCTCCCACAGAACCACCTCAAGCTTCCCAGGTTTCCCAAACTCCTCTGGGTGATCGAAGTGGAATCTCGTCTGTCCTTCCCGAAGAGTCCGTACCAGGCTTTGTTCCCGTGAACAAAAACCTCCAACGCCTCGACCCGTACTACCCCCTGCCCTCCGCACAGGACTGGAAGGTGTATAACACGCGTTTTCACAAAGCCAAGCCATGCAACGCGTTCCATCTCGAGGGCAATTGCACAACTTATGACTGCAAGTTTGACCACAGTGAGCTCGACGCACAAGTTAGGCGCGTACTCGAGTACGTTGTGAAGCGCACTCCGTGTCCCAGGAAAAGTGGGTGTAGAAGGAAGGATTGCATCTTTGGGCACTTGTGCCAAAAGGAGGATTGCAAGGGCCCCAGGCCTACGGGACAGAAAAAGTGCTGGTTCAAGCCTGATCAGCATTTTTCGCTTGAGGATTGTCAGCCGACGAGTTTGGTGCCTGCAGAAGAGGAGGAGGAGGAGGAGGAGGAGGAGGAGGAGGAGGAGGAGCGTAGTGTAATGGGTGGGGGATATGATGGAGGTAACGGGAATGTTGGCGACTATATTGGGATGGAGCAGGTTGATTTGATGTGGTAGGCTGAGAAAGAGTAGATGGCTGTGATGATTATACTTTTGGTGCTTTTGTAAAGGAGATTTATTGGACCTACCGACGGTAGGATACGAGATTCAATAGTCTGCATGAAGCACCAAATGTCATACATTACCACACAATCAGTGGCTTGGATTGAAAATGGTGATACTTTGTATAAATCTGGTTTGGAAACAGCAAAATACGATTCCAACAATGTTCACTTCTCTCTCGTCGGCGCTTCAACCGGTCTCTGCGCCCCGTCCATCTCGACAACGCCCACGCCATCCCCCATGCAAATCTCCCTCTCACACGCCACCACCCCACGCTGCTGATCCCAGGCCTTGTTCGCATCTTCATACACAACAGCATGATACTCAACCATTGACTGCTGCTGCTGTTGTTGCTGATAGGACTGCGCATTCTGCGCCTTCAAATTCCTGCGCCGCCTCCACGCCAGAAAAACCACAAAAGCGAGGAAACAAACGAATATGCAAGCGCCAACTGTACCGCCTATGACTGCTCCTAGACTATCTTTCTTGCCTCCAGAAGAATTCGTCGAGTCTTTGTCCTCCGTCGCAGCAGTGGGAATGCCGGAAACGACTTCCCTCGTAGTCACGGTCGTGGTGACAGTCTCCCTTTCCCCGGGGTTCGTATTACTCGACAATAGCATGCTCATGCCAGGGGAACGATACGCAGTGCTTGTAAATGCTGTTTTGGCGCAACCATGTTGTGTCATCACCATATTTTCGTAGATGAAGTGCCATTGGTAGCATTCTTGCGCTGTGCTGGCTGTGCATTTTACGATTGCTTCGTTGGATGAGCAATTGGTGTCTGTGCATGAGGCGGTCATGGCGGTGGATGCGATGCAGGAGGTGGCGAGTGTGCAGGGAGTGTTTGATACTGGATCGCAGCAGCCGTGGATGCCGAAGAAGGTGTTCGTTGCGCATGTTTGGGTTGGGTTCGCGCATGTTATCGGGCTGTCTTTTTTCGAAGTGAGTAAGTTGGTAGCTTCGAGTAGGCGAGGAAGGCTGACCTGGGGATCCAGAGACGAAGCCGCATGTGTAGTCACTTCCACTGGCCTGGCGCTTGAATAGAGACAAGGGCAACTGTGCTGCTGCTGTTGGTGCGGGACCCCATATATCCACTGAAGGGATGAAACGTGTAGGCTGTGGTATCGATTTTAACAACGCTGCTGCGTTTGCGATTGCTGGCACCAGAAAGACGAGGGTGAAAAGAGCAGTCGTCATTGTGTTTCCATGTAGTCGTGAGACACTTCTCTCAAAGCTATGGCGAAACGACCAGGCAAATGCAATAAGATAGAGGGGACATAAGTAAGCAGTATGGCGGAGAGCGTGCGGCGGCTGAGCACAGTGAGAGCGAGGAAGAACATCCAGCAACATGTGCTGCGGCCAGGGTAGCTCCAGAGCTTCCCCTACCTATAGCAATTAGGCCATGTCCCTGGCGATCCAATCGAAAGCGGTATCGTGGTGAGGTCATGAGCAAATGTCACTGTAGCATGGGGGTAAGCGTCAGTATGAGCATGCAAGGCATTCCTCGCCCTCTTCCCAACCACACCTCGGCTATCTTGTCTTGGACTAGACAGTAGAGTAGCTGACCACTGATGGAACGAGGAGATTGTATATTTGTGCCGGATCGGGACAAGCGTAGGATTGCGCACTGGTAGAGGTGGTGGTGGTGGTGTAGAGTGGGTGGGTCTGGGCGTGCATGTGGCGCAGATCAACAGGACGTAAATATAGCTAAAGTGGGCATGTTGAGCGAACGGGACACAGCATATTCATGCAAAATGACGAAGACGAGTATTGCTGCCATAATCCCTGGATGGCTGGAGGTGATTTGTAGCACGCCTTATTGGGCATCGACATGCAAGTGCGAGGCTGACACAGACAAAGAGGTGCTCTGCATGTAGGAGAATGTGTGGGAAGGAGTTGCATTGCCTCAACCAACACACGACGATTCGCAAAACGGGCGCTGTTGGAGGGTCTTGAGTGATGAGCCGTAGTAAAATGTGGTAAGCGCTGGCCCGATACAGAACAAACAAAGCCACAAATGGTCGTGCGCAAAGGGCGGACCTTGGAGTTTGGTCGCACTGGCCTAGTTTTCGTGTTGGGCCACATGAGGCTGATTGCGTGAATGGCTTGGCCTAGCCTGGCCTCTTCCTTGCTTCACAGTTCTGCACGTACTCAACACGTGATTATGGCTCAGGGTTCCAAGTAGAGATTGGTCTCAAGACTCAATATGTGCAAACATCCGACTCTTCCTTAACACGACCTATCTACAGCCCTCGTCTCCATAACTCCAAGTGATGATCCAAAAGCGATAAAACTCCTCCATGATGCTGTTTCGTGCGGCTGCCGTGGCGTGGGTATGAGTAATGTACAAAAAGAACGAGATGCAGGCCGTCTAGTTGCGCTTGTGAGGGCCAACAATCTTGGGATACATTCTCGAGAGGTGGTAGTTGATGTTGTTCTTCTTTTGGTTGGGGTCTCGCTGGGGTATTCGTTAGAAATCACATGCACATCAGCATATAGACGCGAGTGCACATACTGGAGCATCCATGCACTGGCGCAATTTCTGTTCAAGCTGTGCGCATGCTTGCATGCTGTAACCCGACGAAGCCCAGCATCCTATTGCAGACGTGTCAGCCTGCGCCAATTGTAACAATAGATTTCCGACTGATATAATCCTCCAGCGAAAACATACCCAGAACTGAGGACATTGCGCCGAGGCATGGGTTCACCTCTGGCTTGTTTGGTCGTCGGACGCGGAGCTTGGGGAGCGGCGGGAGAGGGCGATGCGTAGCCGACTGAACGGCACTGCCTTGAGGCTTTGGTACCATGATTGTTGTAGAGTCGCCCGGGACGTGGATGTATTGCAATCAGATGTTGTCGTCGTCGCTGTCGTCGTCGTCGTTAATCATCGGCGGGTCAAAAGTTTCCCGCAGCGGGCATGGCCTTTACTTGGCGTGTGCGGAGCTGCCCCGTCGTCATCCCTGCTTTGCATGTTAGCGCCGTATCTTAGCCTTTGTTTACATACATACCGACAGCGCATACTTGCACACACACACAACACCAACCCTATGCGACGATACTAACGGCCCTCACGAACACAGCCCCCATGTTTGCGCGTCCTTGAATCTTCTGTCCGTATAGCATTCTTTTCCCCCTATCGACGTCATGGCCCCCTCGCCGCGCAAACGCGCCACACCGACTGCCAAAACAACACTGTTCAACACCACCTGGAACGATGCCGATGCCGCCCTTTTCGATCCTAGCACCCTTCCTGTTGCAAAAATTCCCCGCGGCTGGGAGCGCAAGCAAGAGGTCAAGCGCATTGGCCAGGGAAAGGAGAAGAAGATCTGGCGGAGATTCAACCTAAGATCGCGTGCCGACAACACACCCCAGGACGATGCTGATGACGAGGAGCAAGATGCGCTCTCTAGACCCGTCAAGAGGCGTCAGCACATTAGCCCCAAGGCCATGGAGAAGTCCTCGACCAGGCCCAATGCCAAGAAGCGCGCCTTCAAGGCCACGCGTTGGGACCGCAGGAAGAGCGTGCTGCCGAGTAGGCCTTTGACCAGCGCATGGCTATCTAGAATATACTGACGCGCTTTCAGGAAAGCGAGCCACTCCTTTTGCTGACAACGAAGCAACCGGCGACGACGAGGGAGACGATCACAGCTACGACTTGACAGAAGGCGACAGTGTAAGCCTCAACGAGCCAGATGAGACTATGCAAGGCGAAGAAGACGCAGTCGCAAGCCCAATAGACGCGCACAGGATGCCTGCTTTCGCATTCAACCTGGATGCAGCTACCGCAGACGGCCTTCCAGACCACAAGAGCTTAGATGGGCACCAAGACATGGAACAAGACACCGATCTTCGGTCTGCCGAGGATACAACACTTGCCAATCTGTTCCGTTCTCCTGCCAAAGTTTCCTACCCCGAGCTGCCACAGATTCAAGCCATTGAGGGGGAGTCAGAAGCAGCCATGGAAAACATTGTGGACCAGCCCGAGGAGAAGACCAATGTCGACAAGATTGAGCTACGAGACCAAGATACAAACACCACAGACCAAACGCCTGAGTCTCTCACTGAGATTCAGTACCCCGCCTTGCCAACCAATGAGATCAAGTCTTCGTCACCTTCACCATCGCACGAAGAAGACCAGTCTAAGACAGAAGAAAGTCCTGAGGCGGCATTACCAATCGAGTCGGAAACAGAAAACGCAGAGGACGACGTAGAGGAGGAAGACATACCGAGCCCCTCAGAAGAACGCGATCCGGAAGAAGAATTCACCGAAGCCTCGCTACAGCTGGATATCCTAAGGGAATATCAGAAAACAATACGGGAAACCTCTTCTACGGCCACGCAAGGTGATGATCCCTTACAAGAACAAGTACAGGTTCATCAGATCGCCGAAGATGACTCCGAAGACGACTCCATGGATGATGAGGCCAGCCCTATTGATGAAGCCGCCACTGACAGCAATTCTGTAACATCCGAGGACCATGCCATGGACGAGGCACCCACAGAAGACATTACAGATGGCCTGGCACTCTCGTTAAGCACGTCGAAACCCGCCTCACCTATGCCTCGAAAACTTCATTCGCCTCCACCTCGCTCAGCCTCTAGTTTCGAAGATACCACTGTAACGGCCGCTTTCGACGATGACACGGCCATGCTCAAAGACTTTCTCAACCGTGCAGCCGCCAGCAAAGCTGAAAAGGCAGCCATCACCACACACCGAAGGGAGTCGTTGCAGAATCGTCGCGATTCGGATGTCGTTCGTCATGCTTTAGCCTCTCCCAGAAAGGCCCTTGAAGAAAAGGACCCCAACTCGCCAGCCAAACACAACATCGATCTGACGCTTGGTTTTTCGCAAACGCCCACACTGAACGCACCTAGCGAGGCTCTGCCATCACCTACACCAGCCGCAACAGTACCAGAAGACACAGACGAAACGAACGAAAAGACTACGAGACGCTCATCGAGAGCCAAGAAGTCGCGGCTACCTGCCCCAGCGTCAACCGGACCGGCACCAGCGCCCAAGATTGCCATCCGCCGCAATGACGGAAACGAAGTGGTTGTTCTAAAAAAGGACGATGCAAAGGTCCTCGCAGACTTGACCCGCGCAAACACACGCAAGAATAAGCAAGGCGCATTCGGTGTTATTGTTCGTTTGATGAAGGCTCAAATGGATGCAATGACCCTACCACCAATTGATGAGACCCCCAAGGAAATTGTCGTCGGCAAGAACGTACGTTGGGATGAGCAGCTAGCATATTACCAAGAGAACCCAGATACTATCGCCAATGCTCTAGCCGAGGCAGAATCGCTGGCTACCCCAGACGAGTTGAGCTTCTCAGACACTGGGTCTGAGCCAAAGAAGAAAAAGAAGGAAAAGACGAGCAAGACTTCTACACCAAAGATCCGGAGAGTCAGGGGCCTCGGCACTGCCAACGGTACTCCAGCAAAGGGTTTGACCGCTCCATCATCTCTCCTTCCGGAAGCAGTACAAGAAGAAAAGGAGACAAGCCAGGACAAAGCAACACAACAAAAACATGCGCAAATACCCAAGCTAAAAGTGGCCAAAGCAAAGAAGATGCCCGTCGCACCCACCTCTATCGACAGCAGCGTTTCAAGCGCTTCCGAAACCAAGCTGCCATCTCTTGACGTAGCACCCGTCGGCGTATCATCCTCGTCACTTCCCACGCAACGCAAAAGCCGCCTCGCTGCACCTAAAAAAGTCGTCTTACCACAATTGACTGGCTCAGTCGAGAAAGAAAACTCCATCCGCGCTGCAGGCTTGACGGACGCCACGCCGAAGAAGGGAATCCCAGCGCCGAAAGTCATGGTTGCTCATTCTGGTATTGCGACACCAACATCTACTGGTATGGAATCGGGCTTACCGCGTCGACGGGGAAGGAAATACTAGGGTTGTCTGTTCTTGCTCTCACTTGATGACTTCTTTTCTCTGTGAATATATACATTTCGTGGGTGTTTTTTTTTGGTTGGGGCTGTTTAAGAAGAGCACCGTATTCGTTGCCATTTGTGTATTGTTCTATACCACTTCTTCGTCTTTTATGGGAGGCTCTTCGGAAAGGAGAGGGAAAGTCATAGAGAGGAGTTTATCAGGTTGGTCTTGTTTATATCGGGTTATTTGCATAGGGGTGTGCATATTAATGAATCATGGTATAGTTAACTATCCTTCTTTGCTGTTTAATTTTTTGCAAACATAGTTCACTCGTGCGTTGAAAGTGTGGGCAAGGAATCCAGAATACAACCCACTTCAAGTAGTCTTCCGTATCTGGGAACAAAAACAATTGAGAGAAAAGTAAACTTATTTGAGACCCTGACTGGAAATTTTACCAGATATTCTCCCTACACAACTAAAGGGCTTGAGAGCAGGTAGATAGTGAGAAATCACATTATTCAGAAGAGTTGCTTTCATCATAAGTTTCATTACTTTTGCTCACTTGCTATAGAGCTGCTTTGAATAAAGCTTCCTTCCCTTTTCCACCATGCGCCTTTTCATAAAACCAAATTCCTTTTTCCCGCCATGCATTCCGCATCATAACACCGACCAGACATTCCCGCCTTCAGATTTCACACGTCTTACGTATTTGCCTTGGCGTCATATTTCAAATGACATGCATGCTCATGTGCCTCAGACATGCAACTCACTGGTCTTGGTGTTCTCGATGTAGTTCTTGTACTTGGCCAAGTGCTTTTCAAGATCACCACACACCTTCTCAACAATGCGCTCGCTGCGTCCGATATACAGCTTGCTATCCATCATCTCATCGAGCTCGCCCCAAATGGGCTTGAAAAACTCAGCCTTGCGGATGCGCTCGACAAGATCGTTGGCCTGGCCTTCATTCTTGACTTGGTAACCTGCTTCGTGCGACAGCACGCGGATCTCTTCGTGGGCATCCTGGCGGGAGGCTCCCTTTGCAACAAGGCGCATGATGATAGACTCGGTGATCATGAAGGGGAGCTCGGCCTGAATGCGTGCATCGATGCGCTTGGGGTATACGACAAGACCAGAAGTCACATTGTCGAGCGAGAGCAGGATTGCGTCGGCGAGGAGGAACATCTCGGGAATATCCATGCGACGAATGGCCGAGTCGTCGAGGGTGCGCTCAAAACCTTGGTCCGCGTGTGTCTGAGCAAAGGCTGCGTGCCTGCCCAGGAGTGCGCGCGACAAGCTGGCGACGCGCTCTGAACGCATGGGGTTGCGCTTGTAGGCCATGGCCGATGAACCGATCTGGGTGGACTCGAAAGGCTCCTCGAGTTCCTTGTAACTCGCCAGGTTACGGATGTCGCCGGTGATCTTCTTTGCGCTCGAACCAAGGCCGCATACTGCGTTCGCGACGATCAAATCAACCTTCCTAGTGTACGTTTGGGAAGAGACTGGGTAGCAAGACGGGAATCCAGTCTTCTTGCATAGCAGCTCGTTGAGTTGATCACACTTGTCGCCGTCTCCCTTGAAGATTTCCAAGAAAGAGGCTTGCGTTCCCGTGGTACCCTGAGCACCGCGAAGTAGCAGACGTTCACGCACGCGCTCGAGGTCTTCGAGGTCGAAAAGAAGATCCTGGGCCCAATGAGCAGCGCGTTTGCCGACGGTGATGAGCTGGGCAGGCTGGAGGTGCGTGTAGGCAAGTGCTGGCTCAGACTTCCATTTTAGGGCAAAGGAACGGAGGTTAGAAATGACCTTGGCGAGCTTGGGAATGAGGAGATCCAGAGCATCACGCATCAGCAGAAGCTCCGCGTTGTCAGTCACGTAGCAGCTAGTTGCCTTGTGTTGTGTCAGCTCTTGTTTCCTCAGCAGCAACAAACACGATCGACTTACTCCGTAGTGGATGATTCCTGCAGCGGCAGGGGCAACTTGACCGAAAGCGTGAACATGGGCCATGACATCGTGCCTCCTCAGCTTCTCCTCAGCAGCAGCGACAGCAAAGTCCTCCTCGGTGAGAGTCAAATGCTCTCGCATCTGAGTCAATGCTTCATCAGTGATGCCCTCGACGCCGAGCTCCTTCTCAGACTCTGCAAGGTAGAGCCAGAGTTTGCGCCAAATTGAATGACGATTCTCCTTGGAGAAGAGGTGCGACATCTCGGAAGAGCTCCAGCGGCCCGTCAAGGGCGTGGTGTAGGTGCCGGAGGCCATGGTGTGTGGGGTAGATGTAGGTGTTTTGTGGTTGACAGGTGTGGGTTAGCCGTGTGCCGGATCGGTCCTTATATAGGCAAGGGACCAGTGTTGAAAGTGAGCCAGGATATGATACTGAACCAACCCTCTGTGAGGAAGTGATTGTGAGAAGTGAGGATTGAAACTGCGTAGGAGCTCACTTAAGTAGTAGTGTCTGCGTTAAGCCCAATCTAGTAATCAGGGCAGCAGGAATATCGGCAGTGGCGTTCACCATGGATATGGAAAGCAGTGTCCGTATGTTGCGTGCTTGCGCCAATCGCGGTGAATTTACTTTCTGTACGAAGTATGTTGGGCAAGAGTGATGATCTCACGTGTAGTCAAAAAACTTTTGGACCTCGCTAGACCCCCACATTAAGCATTGCACCATTGGGAACGCCTGTCCATAGAATCGACAGTGTAGAGATGAATCCATTGAACTTCAACTCATATTGCTATACACGGGTTCCCATTTGATTTTACAACATCACTTGCTGAAAACTCACAAAATGAGTGCCGATGGAAGGGGTGCGGAATTTGCAAAATTCTAGATACAGGTAGGCGGTACCTGGGTGCCAAGAAAAAATATCGAAGGCGCATCCTGCAACCAACCCAACAAAGTGGCGGGAGAAATCTCAGATTTCTCGTGCTATTCGTCGTGACTAATTCTGTTCGATACGACTTGTGACAGGCCGGCGTTGATACGACAATCGGCATAACAGACATGCATGTATTCGACGGTAGTACTATATACGCAAACATAGCCTGGACCGTGCTATCTCCCCTCCCCTTGGGTACTCCACAAAATTCTCTTCCCCAAGTGGGCGTTCATGCGGCTCTGCCTAACTCCACAATTATTCCCGTCTCCGCGGGCTCAGAGTGCTGGCCCTCGCCACACGTCGCGATTGATCTTGAATAGGTTGCTCTGCTTGTGAGGGAGACTGATCTCGCGCTCTTTGTAGAAGCCGGCTTCTTGGAGATAGTTCGCAAGCCTATAATCATCAGTATGGTGTTCCGACAGCAACTTTCCTGGCGGAAAACTTACTTTTCGTTGTCGACCCTTGGCTCGAGCATGACTCTTTCAGTCCGGTTGTCCGCAAGCCAACAGTAGTGGACTAGCGCGCTTAGCCATATCCTGATCCTATGCGGACCCCGAAACTCCTGTTCGCCCACCAAACAATGGAAGCCTCTATCGTAATCACCAACCATAGGCAAATACTTGCCAAGGTTATCCTCCTTGACCCAGTAGATCTCAAAGTAGCCAAAAGGTTTTCCATCCCAACAACCGATGACAGGGAAAGAGTTTTTCGACCGCAAGCCATTCTTGAGGAATTCTTCTTGGTGCGACTGAGGGCCTGCTTCACCCCAAAAGTGTGAGACGCGGGAATCGTTCATCCATTTGTGTAAGTATTCCACATCGGACATGCCATTGTTCGCCACAGAGATCGGCGAATCAGGTGCGGCAGTGCCACTCAGTCGATGCGGATTAGGCACCTGGTCAGACACAGGACCTTGATGACGCACTGCCTTTGCTGAAAGCGAAGCCACACGGAATGATAGGTATTGCCCAACGCTAGGAATGTATCTGGTGTATAGTACCTCACCCTGCCGCGGTGGCTTCGGGCGTATGGGGTGACGGGTATTGTTCGTGAAGACATACTGCGCTGGGGGCGGAGGATAGTAGGTGGGTAGGTGCGAGCTCGAGTGGAAGGGGCCCGGTGCGGTGGGCGACCATAAGCCTTGGGAGATCTGCTCCGTCTGCTGTTCTTTTTTCGAGTCAGCTACAGCGGCGGGTGACGCCGGTCGCGAAGGATACGGTGAAGCTGTTGGAAAGGGTGTGGCCAACGGCGAAAGGGTAAAGAGGTAGATTCTGGGATCCAACTGCCAAAAGGTTCTCCGGCTAACGAACATGCGCGACCAGCCTTCGGGTGAGGATTCGTCTTGGGCGCAGCCCACTGTTGAATCCTCAGTGGCTATAAGACCCATGCGCTCGAGCTTGGGCAGCACGACCCTGCCCTTGAACACGCCTTCTCTGTTGATGTTAATGCGCCACTCTCCTTTGGGCTTTCCTGCATCGGCCGTGTTCTTGGACAGTGTGTTTGTGACCTGCAGCGTTGGCTCGGGCTGGTGGAAATACCAGTACAGCGTCGCCCACAGCATCATGGCGATTTGGCGCGTCGGCGACGCAGCGGGCCTGAACTCATTGCTACTCGGATTCGAAATGGACGATATGTAGAGATGGTCACCGGTTAGTGTTGGTCGCTTGAACCGATGCACACGACGCGGAGGAAATAGGTCCTCTTCACCCTCCTGCGGCTGCAGCTGTTGCTCCTGTTCCTCGCCGGCAGCTTCATCTTCTGAGTTGAGCACAACTGTCCAACCAGGCGGGAAATGCGAATGGGTTTGGATGTCGCTGGATTTGAAGAAAAGACCGCCAAATACCGGCGTTACTGTGAGATTCTGGCCGTTGGGTAGGTGGACAACGTTGACAGGCGCCATGATGACGTTGGCGGGGTAGAAGAATGGACGAGTCGGGAGCGCAGACTACGGCCAAAGTCGAGAAAACGCAGGGAGCGGTTCAATCAGCCTACATGGCGTGAGACGGCAGAGAAGTCCAAATGACTGATTAGCAAATCATTCCCAATTGAGCCCGCGAGAATGTCTTCTCTGCAAGCACGCGACGTTCAAAAAATGTGTCGCCTCCCGTCCCCCAAGGCTCTTGACTGGTCCAATTGCCCGAGAACGGCCGCGTAAGGCTGGTTGATTGCACAACATTGGGAGAATGAGCGTGGCAGCAGCTCTTGTGACGAGCTGTTATTGTTTGCAAGTCGAGGCTCTACAATGATATGCATGTACATGGATCAGCTCATCGCGACTGATGGCCACAATGTATTCGTACTATCCAAGTAGCGCGGCATCATTGGTGGGGGGCCCATAGCCGTTGCAAGGGCGAGGGGGAGCTCCAAAGCTCGGCGGTCGGCAACTTCTGCTATGACGAAATGTCTGGCGATAAATCAGCAGCATCCCCAGGGCCCCAACAGCAAGACACACCACCGTAACACCACCGTAACACCACCTGACAAGCCCAATTGACTTGCTACCCCCATCAATTGCAGCTACAATGAACACCACTCTTCTCCGCACATCCGCCCTCCGCTCGGCTGCCCGAGCCGCGGCGCCCGTCACCTCGCGGGCTGGACTGGCCGGCACCACCTTTGTTCGCGGAAAGGCTACTCTGCCCGACCTCCCATGTATGTCTATTCATCCTATCAACTAATCAGTTCCTTTCTTGCTCTAACAATGCTACAGACGACTATGGCGCGCTCGAGCCCTCCATCTCGGGCAAGATCATGGAGCTACACCACAAGAACCACCACAACACCTACGTGACCTCGTTCAACAACTTCAGCGAGCAGATTGCCGAGGCCAAGCAGAAGCAGGACATCCAGGCTCAGATTGCCCTGCAGCCCCTCATCAACTTCCACGGTGGTGGCCACATCAACCACACTCTCTTCTGGGAGAACCTCGCGCCCACCAACCAGGGTGGTGGTGAACCACCATCCGGTGCTCTCGCTGCTGCCATCAACACCAACTATGGCAGCCTTGACGCTTTCAAGGAGAAGTTCAACACCGCGCTCGCAGGTATCCAGGGCAGCGGATGGGCATGGCTGGTACAGGACACGCAGACTGGCGGCATCCAGATCAAGACATATGCCAACCAGGATCCTGTTGTTGGCCAGTTCCGTCCCATCCTCGGTGTCGACGCGTGGGAGCAGTAAGTCCTCGCACAGTTTCAATGCAAAGACAAGTACTATACTAACGCCATGCTAGCGCCTACTACCTCGACTACCAGAACCGCAAGGCCGAGTACTTCAAGGCCATCTGGAACGTCATCAACTGGAAGGCGGCCGAGAAGCGTTTTAAGTAAGCGTTTGGACCCACCGCAAAGGCAGAGCCAATAGCTTGTCAACCGGCTGGGCCCTTTGAACGCAGCAGCATCTAGCCTAGTAATATGTATATACCAGCCTGGGTTGAATACCAAGAAACATCACAACAATGCCTTTTTTATGATTCATCGCTCCATTAGTTGCTGTGTAACGCTTTTATCCCATATTAAGTCCCTTTTGTTCGCACATATACGGTACCAAGTCCTTCTAATCCCGAAACGCTGACATGCAGATAAATACTGTGCTGTAAAAGAAACTGTTTGCATGCAGGATAGAAGAGGAAGAAGAACAACAGAAAAGGACAGCGCTATGCTATGCTATAATATACTTCCATCCCAGACGCTGGTAACGAAAAAAAAAGAAACATGGTACTCGACGCCTAAACAGATATTCAGACTACGAAAAGGATAAGGGAAGAAAGCAGCAAACAAAAAAGATAGCGCGATCAGTTCCTAATGCCCGACATCCACCGATCAATCTGGTCTCTCTGTCTCGGATCCATGGGCGGTCCCATCATCTGTCCTGGCATCATGCCCATGGGCATTCCCATAGGCATTCCGCCACCCATACCTCCCATTGGCATGCCACCGCCCATGGGCATCTGCATCTGCATGGGCATTTGCATACCGCCCATTCCGTTCATTTGCATGGGATTCATCTGCATGGGCATTCCGACTCCACCGCCCATCATGGTGCTTTGACGCATGCCGCCACCCATCATACCCATGTTCATGCCCATTCCCATTGGCATGCCCATGTTCATTCCCATGCCCATACCACCGCCCATCATGGGCTGCTGCATGGGCATGTTCAAGTTGGGCGCAGACATCATTCCCATGCTGTTCATGCCTAGCATACCTGGTAGCTGTGGCTGCGGCTGCGGTTGAGGTGGTGGTGACGGAGATCGTGGAGCGTTGAGTTTGGAGATACTAGCAGCCATCTGCCCATTCGTGATTGGATTATGGGCATCCTTGTAGGCCTGGATCTTCTTGCCCAAAGGAATATTGTCATCGTCGTCATCCTTTTCCTTGTCACCGATGCCTGGGACCAGAGGATCCATAGGTCCATAACCGGAGGTTCGCCGATATGCCGTTAGACGTTCCTGCTTTCTTCGCTCCTCGTCAACAATATTTTGGCGCAGAAGACTACCCTGAGGGAGGTTCGAAATCAGTGCTTCATTTGACACCTTGCGCGCTTGGTAGTGGGGATCAAGTGGATTGGCAGAGAGAATGTCTGCGAGAGAAGAGGCACCACGTAACATGGGACGCTGGCCGGCGAGGGGTATCTGGTCACCACGGGCCGCCGCCTCAGCTTGGAGGCGGGCACGGCGCTGACCAAGAGTCTCCTCCTCTTCCTCCCCAGCACCTGGGGCAACCGCCGCTTTGTGTGCATCCTGGGCTTCATCTTGGCCTTCCGAAACACCGAGTTTGCTCATCATCTCAGCCGCAAAATCACCGCTCACGGTGCTCTTGCGAACGTCATCGCCCAAGGCCGCATCGAGCTGTTGCTTCTCCTTTAGCCGACGCATACGCTCAGCCAGTGTCTCACCCTCCTCTTCTTCTGAGATGGGATCAGCCATGACGTCTGGAACGGCAAGATTCGGTTCATGACCAGGTTGTCCGGGCTGAGGAGCCTGGCGAGGTCTCGGGTCAGCCCCCCGAAGCCTATTTCGCCGGCGACTCAAGGGTTCGTTGTCCTCCATTTCGCGTTGCTCAATCAATCCCACAATCTTGCGTGGCGCATAGTTTGGTGCAGCTTGTTTATACAAAACACCAAGCGGGACATCGTCCTCGGAATCATCATCTTCTCCAGGGGCTTCCCAGGCAAGATTGACCTTTTTGCGGATCCTCCGCTGCTTCTCAGCTTCGGCTACATCGTTCATTTGAAGCAAAGTTTGGCGACCGTCAATCAGACCTTGATCCATCAGGGTAACGTAGTTCATGTTTCTTAACTTTTGCTTTGCTTGTCGCAGCTGGAGTTCAGCTAGCAAGGTAGTCGGTGCACCAAACTGGGGCTCTTCCTCTCCTTCTTCTGATTCCTCGTCCTCTTCCTCTTTATCTTCATCACTCGAAGTATCCTCGTGTTCACGGTCATTGTCACCAGAGTGGCGATTCGGGTTCTCCTGGGAATTTCGAGAATGGTTCAAATCATTTGCAGTATGAGGGCCTCGTTCGTCTTCTTCATCACAATGGTCCAAGTCGTCACTTAGGCTCATCCTGTTTTCACTTGCCTTGACCAGAAGTAGGTTCATATCAGCCGAGCTATTGCGTTTCTTCAGTTTCTTAAGGCGTTCTCCATTTGCATTGTGATTGGTGTCGAGTATGTTGAAGGAGCTTCGCCTCCTGGTTTGTTGCAGTGTTGGCGGCACTTCTGGCAGTTTGGAGCTCTTGCGCTTGTGATCTACACCATAAACCTCACGGGTTACATCGCCGCCAAAAGGATGGTCGGTAAACGCAGAGACTGGTGCACGTGCAGATGCATCCAAGATGCTTTCGAGTGTGTCCTGGGCAGATTCACCTTTGACGGCAAATTCCTGCGAAGGAGCCACTTGATTGTCGAAGTAAGCACTTGCTCGCAATTGAGGCGGTAGGCCCATCAAACTCTGTCTCGTCTTCCTCTTGTTTGCCTTGGAGGTCTCCACGATATTATCTGGATTCATGGGCATCGATTTCCTGTTTTCCGCCTGCATCGATTCAAGAACTTGTGTCCTGCGCCGGGCTCTTGTATCACTGGGGGGTAGTTGTGACAGACGTTTTGGAAGGTTCAGCATTTGTGGAACAGGGGCAGGATAGAAGACCATGCCATCTTCAGGTGGTGGGGCGCCATAAGGCTGATGGCTTGAGTTATTATCCGTAAATGAGTGGCTGTAGGAAGATGGCCGGCTATGACGACGGCGACTGTGAGGTGACGATTCAGACTCTTCCTTGACAGTATCTGGGCAGTGGACACCATCAAAATCTTGCCATAGTGTGTGTACTTGATGGGTGGTATCGGTTGAGGCCGAGGTGGGCGGTCGGTCAGGGAGGTTGCGATGGTCTGGATACTGATCATGCATGTCTTCAGAGTAGTGGCCGTCAGGGTGCCTAGGAGGTGTGCCCGTCATGACGGTATTGCGCAAGTCCTCGGGCAGTCCGTTTGCAACATCATCAAATATCCTAGTAAAGGACGAGACTTTTCGCTGTGGAGGTGATACTGAATCACGATCCTCGGGGGGCGGAGCAGTGAGAGGCAGTGTGGGTGACGATGTTTGGGCAGCATAGTATCTTGGTCTGACTTTAACTTGCTCTGGATGTACAACCTGGCCCAGCCGTGACGCTTTTGACTCTGATCGCTGACGCTGGTTTGAAGTCGGAGGTTTGGGCAAGGATCCCGAGCGCAAAGAATCGGCCGGTGACGTGATGTAACCCCCTGGAGAGTAACCCCCCCATCGTGCATTGCCGTTCAGGTCGACTATAGAGTTGGCATGGGAACTGATGGAGACGCCGCGGCTCCTGTTGCTAAGACGCCTGGTAAGTTCTTCACCCGTCTGGAGAGAGCGCAGCGAGGAGCGTCGGCTGTCTGTCAGCTTGAGTTCCGAGTACGTCTTGCGTATCTCCTCCTGGAGGTCGGAGCCAGCCTCGCTCATGCGCTCGGCATGTTCCTCGAGGCGCTCAATGTTGCCCAAGTAGGCCCCTTGCAGCGATTGCAGATCGGGGACTGGGTGACGGATGTCGACGTTGCGCTTATCGGGAGAGCGTATGGGGACTGGCTGCGAGGGTGGAGGCGTGGAGGCCATGGCGGACAGCCGGCAGCAGGGAGACTGCTGGACAATGGGAGTCGGTACTTATGCGTACCTGGTTGTCGTAAAGGGGAATCTGGCAATGTTTGTTGCACCGACACCGACATGGATGGAGGGTGATAGGGTCCCAACCAAACCCCTTCCAATAATAGCACGCGTACCGGCCAGGGTGACGCGACGCTAACCGCCTGCTTGGCGCGGTCACGTTACGAGTGTAATACTTGTACGAGTGCCTTAACTCCGCATCCCGCAATTTTATCCACTGCCAATGCCACCACTGCCTGTACACACCCGCCTCGTGGACACAGGGAGAATCGCAATCGTGTACTTTGTCTGAGGCATTGCAAGCTCCTGCCGTGACCACCTGGCGACACGGCCACTGCCCTGTGCACTGCACGCGCGACGAGCAATCGATAGTTGGTTCCGTATACGACAAGACCAATAAATCAGGCTTGCATTCACCGCCACCATGGACGCCGACGGTGGCAAGCGGAAGCACAGCTTCAGACAGCAGCCGAACAAGCGCGCAAAGGTCGAGGATGGCAGCGCGCTCAAAACGGGCTTTGGCGCGAAGATGCTTGCCAAGATGGGATACAAGGGCGAAGGTGGTCTGGGAAAGGAAGGAGCCGGTATCTCAGAGCCCATCCAGGTCGTCAATCGCGGCACCAAGGGAGGCATCGGTTCAGTGGCGGAGAAGAGTGAACAACAGAAGCGCGAGGAGCGGCGGAAGGCTGAGGAGAATGGCGAAAAGTATGTCGACACGTCTGAGGAGGAACGCGAGGAGAGGAAGAAAAGAAAAGCAAAGGCTAGAGGCGAGGCACGCACCGCAACTCCCCGGCCCAAGAAGACTTTGTACGAGTTGGAAGCTGCTGGAATGCATGTACCGCCCGTACTGCAGTCCATCATCGATGCCACGACAGGCGCATCTACTCCTGCTTCTGGCGTATCGCTTCGTGGCCCCGACATTGTTCCCTTTGAAAATTCGCTACAAGCACGCGTGCGGAGAGACCTGAACAGCTTCTCGGAAGCCTTTGAGCAACTACAAATCGAATCGCAATCCATTTCACCCCAGGAGTATGCGCTACAGAAGGAGCTTGAGGCTTTGGAACGACAAATGGATGAGCTTGAAGATCTGCATTCGCGAATGCAATCATTGCGTATTGGTACATTTGGGGCTGTCTGCGAAGGGCTCAAGAGTCTGCGCGCTGCATATCCGTCGAAACCACTGCATCGCGAGTCAATCGCTGTCATACATCCACACTTTTCCAAGGTCACGGCTTCATGGGATCCGCTCGAGGATGCGCTTGAAGATATGGCAGCAGCCTTTGCGGAACTGGCCAACATCATACAACCTCGAAGCAGAAGAATCGTGTCTCAGGCCTACACCCATCCTTCAGAAGCTTTGGTTAATCAGAATGCAGTTGAAGAGGAAGATATAATCAAGCGTGGAACTACATCGGCATACGAATCTATGATGCTGAAATTGTGGCTTCCTCCTGTCAGCTCAGCAGTGACGCAATGGGATGTGAAGCATCCACGTCCCCTGTTGCGTTTGGTAGAAGTGTGGACACCGGTTCTTCCACCCTTTATAGGCAAACGAGTGCTTGAACAGGTTACACGGAAACTATCGACTTCTATTCACGAGTGGAATCCCCGAAAGTTCAAGAAGAGCCCACACACTTGGGTGATGGAGTGGCTTCCGTTCCTCCGGCCTGCAGATCTGGATCCCAAGGGATCTGGGCTTGTTGCTGAAATCAGACGCAAGATTCGTCACGCACTGCACTCGATTGATCTCTCCAAGGGGCCATTGCCCGGAATGGAGCAGTGGCGAAGGCTTTTTGGCAAGGGCGAGTTTGATCACTTGCTTACCTCGCATCTATTACCACGCTTGGCAGCTCATGTACGAGACTACTTTGAAATAGACCCTAACGAACAGCAAGACGTCGCACCGCTGAAGGCTGTGTTTGCATGGAAAGGGTTGTTATCAAACGAAGCCGTTGGGGAACTATTGCGAGCGCATTTCTTTCCCAAGTTTCTTGCAGTTATTCATCAATGGGTGTCAAGCGAAGAGGTGGTGTTTGAAGAAGTCCAGGCTTGGCTTGGGTGGTGGAGGAACGACGTGCGTAATGAACTGAGTAACGTGCCCTCTGTGGAATTGGCGTGGGAGAAAGCATACTCGCTTGTTCGCCAGGCAAAGAAACTTGGTGAGGCGAGGTTCACAGATCTCCCGACGCCTCAAATCGAGAGTACTGGACCGTCTGTAGAGACGGTACGACCGGCCAAACCAATCAACAAGGAGCCAGCACCATCTGCGCCGCCAGCACGAGAGCACGGGTTCAAGGACACGGTAGAGCGATTTTGTGAAGAGGAGAATGTGCTCTTGATTCCGCTGCGTGAAGCACACGAGCAGACGACCCTGCCGCTCTTCCGCATCACGGCAAGCGCGACGGGACGTGGAGGTGCGGTGGTCTATCTCAAGGATGATTATGTGTGGGTGCAGAACAAGAAAGATAAGAGTGTGTGGGATCCGATAGAACTGGGTGAAGCGCTCATTGCCAAAGCCGAGGGCAAGTGAAGCTGACGGCGTTATCGGTGTGCTCAGGGAGAGTTTGGAATGGAAGATGCAATTGGGTAGTGGGATTCCGGCAGGGTAAGCCTCTATAGCCTCTGATGGGCAGATATGTGTGCTAGCATTCGCTAATCCAGCATCGGTCTGATGCATGCCTAGGCAGTGATAGTGACATGTCGGCACGCGGCCGGGCGTAGGTATGTACGTGGAGTGGGACTGGAAATGGAAGCGGCCGTCATCATGTTGACGAGGTTGAGAGCACTTGTTTCCCCTGACGACTTGCTTGTTAGTGACCCACCCGTGTGAAATCAGACGCGCGTAAGGCGTCCTCTTGAAGTGGCGGAGGCTTGCATGAATCGTCGAAATGGAGGAGATACAGCCAATGCAGCGTGGGGTGGCAGCAAGACGGCGGTGATGCGGTGGTGCGGTGGTGCGGTGGTGCGGTGGTGCGGGTGGTCAATGGGGGCCCTGGGAGCTTAGTACTGCAGGGCGAGTCGGTGAGGCACGGCACATGATTGCATGACAACGTGGGAAATGTGACGAGGATTGCGGAGAATTTGCGATCCACGAGGCCAGGCGCAAGGCCTGAGGTGATAATGGTGGACCGGCGAGAGATGGTTGATGATTGATGCTGGCACTAGCACAGGCGAGGCGATGTGACTGCTAGTGCCATGGGCCGACGCTGTGCTGATTGGCTTGGCCGGGCGCTTAGAAAAGCTGCAGGCTGGCCAATGGGAGCGCGGGGGAGCAGCAGCATATTCTTCGACGCTGCAGGCACAGGGCACGCCGTTCATGCATGCGGACCGTCTCCTCCCGTCGACTGTGCCTCGAGTTGGCAGCAAGATCGCCCTCGGTCCTGGAGGCTGGGTTGCATGCACTGGTTTCAAGCCAGGTCGAGCGTTGGAGGCGAGGCGGATAAACATGTTTCTTCGCCGAATGCTTGTCTCGACGACCAGACTGCCGACACATGCGGAGAGAAAGCCCATGACGACGCCGGCACCGCGCTCATGCCCACACGGAAAGCCTCATCACATTCTATTTTGGCAACAGCCACTCGGAGAGAACAAGAGCAATAGATTGGCATCGCAAGCCATTGCATTCATCGGCCGCAGTCCCGTCCGGGCCTAGCGCACAGCCAAGCGACCCCGCTCCAGCGGCTGATTGAGTGCATCCACTGGACGCCTGCATGTCGCTCAACATGGCGCCCGCCCAATCACGCGCCCGCCTGGCCTCTTCCAAGCCATCACACCCAGTCGTCCGCCTCTTGCGCCCGACCACTTGCAGACCGCTGATCAGACAGTACTTACCCGCTGCGAATCCCTCTTCATATCACCATGTCGCCTCCTGCTACGCTCTGCATTTCACCCGGTTCCTCACTGTCGGGAAGTGGGCAACCAACCTGTGTGACTGCAGCCCTAGATCATCGCTTATCCTGGCAGTGCGAGAAAAGATAGACGTACCCCCTCTCTTTCCTATTTCTTTGCTTATATTTCCTGGACTCCATCCCACCCGAAGCCATGCTCGCAAGGGCTCTTCCACCAGCCCTGCTATCCCTCCTCCTTGTTGCAACCGGTGTTTCTGCTGCACCCTACGACTTCATAGACAACTACCGCGACCCCGCCCCGGCGCCTGAAGACGGCCCTCCTGCTTCATATCACGCTATCCGAGACAAGAGTGTTTTACCCTACGAGATCTGTGGTATTGTTGGCGGCTACCTCTTCACAGTACTTATTTGGGGGGTGTTACTCCTCACTGTTGGCAGAAGAATGAGACGAAAGGCACTCGCCCCACCCAAGGAGCTGGAGTTGGAACTGGAGAACAAGCCAACAAGACCGACCATCAAGACTCCTGGCCTCACTTCACCCCCACTATCTGCACGATCGTGGTTGAAGAAGTTCAAGAAGAACGACTCTGTTCCCAGCAGCCCCCAAAGCCCCGTCGTCCAATCGCCCAGTTCTTTTGATCAAAAGGTTCTCGACGCACATCGCGACCAAGATCAAGCCGACATGGAGCGCCTCTATGCTGCCGTCATGGAGTTTGACGCAAAGAAGCAATCCGCCAGAGCCAGTGTAGACGAGGCAGAGCCTCTCCCACCGCCTACTGACCGGAGAAGACCGTCGGCCATTAGTGTCGCACGTTCGCAAGACAACTACGACAGCCCTGCGTCTCCTGTTCGAGCCATTTACCCTCCAGGCCACCACCACGATAGGCCGACAACCGCATCAAACACACGTGACCGTCTCCGCGCAGAACAACCAGCCCCTGCAAGCCCCCGCAGCATCCTCTCCAAGCGCTCGCAAACATCAAATGCTACAACAAGCAGTAAGAACACGCGCTTCAACCTCAAGAATCTACGCATTTCTGGCCCCATTGCAAAGTACCCTGGTGCAGATGATGACGATGAAGCTCGACGACCTCTAACCCCTCGCTTCTACGCCCCTGGTGCTCCGCCCTCGCCCCCAACCCAAACAAACTCGCCAACATCGCCTTATGACGCCGACGAAAGCCTAGATCAAGTCCAACCACTACCTCACCCCGCTCCCCATCGCCGTGGAAGCTCAACTACGTCCAACAACCCCGGCCTCACCATCTCTACCCCACCCCCACCGTCGAAACAAAAAACCGCCACATCACCCAACCAATCCCTCCCGCTCCGTTCCTTTTCCTCGCCTCTCAACTCTCCTGGCATCCAAACCACGGTGCTCGACCGCCGCGTCGACAGACTGGCCTTGGGCACTCCCAAGACTGGTGTCCCTTTTACACCGTACAGTCCTTATATGCCATTTACGCCCGTCACACCCGTCACACCTCATCTGACCACAAGGCGTGACCGCAAGATGGAGAAGAAGATGGACGGAAGGAGACGCCGTGGTGGAGAAGAAATGGTTCAAACGCCAAAGGAAATCTTCGGTGATGCTTATTAGTCTATCTTTTTTTTTCGCGAGAGAAATGCCCCAAAGATGAAGAGAAGGATGTATATGTGTGTGTTCAAGGTAACTTTAGGGGTTAGTATCTGTCAGCGTTTTTCTTCTCCCTCTACTTTTATATCATGACCATCTCATTTCCTTTTTCCACAAATTGGAAATTGGACAAAGGATGTATACCCCACCCCAGCTTGATGGCCGGGCTGATGACGAATCTTTTTATCTTTATTTCTTGTACCTATGTATGCATGTACGGTCTTGCGTCTGATCGCTCGTACGTGTGTGCATTCTTCTTTTGTTGTATCTTTAGCCTCTTTTTCCTTTATCCTTCAAGTAAAAAAGAGTAGACAAACTCTATGATCATGATGAATATAAATTATTTTTTGGATACGGGCCGACATGCCGTAGTCCGACTTCTACCTATATCCACGTTCTTTTTGTTGCAAATACTGTGGTGCTGTTGCTGTTTTGACATACAATTGATCTTGCTAGAAGCGCTAGTTACGAGCTGTTATACATCACCACTATACTTTCTTGAAGTTTCATCATTTAAAATAGTTATACGTATTATACGTTTTTCCCCTCATTAGCAAATAACAGTGAGGAAACAAATATTCATCTTAACTAGTTATCGAAAAAAAAAAGAAATAGTTAGGCAATACCAAGTCATTTATAATGGAATAAAAATCATGCGAAGAGTACTAACTATATATTTCTAGCACCAAATATTTCTATTTAAATTATTCCTGATATTTCCTTTGCCGTAAAGAAGAACAAATAGGACTACTACCCCAAATACATGACTCATCTCTTCTTCGCTACGTATTTCAATATTCACAGCTTCACATGATATAATTAACAACACTCCATTCCAACATGAGAGAATTTGTTTTCTGCGTAGTTGCAAATGCTAAATATGATAGATTTTTTTTTTAAATGGATAGAGTAAGAGTAGTGGATAGGTACTTGCATTTTTTTTTAACCGTGGATTTGGGAATAAATGAAATAAATGCACCCATCTCATTAGACAGAAAAAAAGAGCAGTAGTTTTAACTACACCTATCCATTAATGTGTATAAATAAGCACTACCCCATTGACAAAGACGGAATGGCAGACAAACACCAGTATCAACAGCGCTTGGTCCTATGTATAACCAGCCACGAAAAATTTGCATTACAAGTTCTCTTTTTAATTGACCTCGACCTCACCACCCCGAGCGCCAAAACATGGGTGTACATGTACCAAACTAACCCTCCCTCCCTTCTACTGCCTCCTCCTCGTCTCCTACCCCTTCTACCCCTCGCCGCTTCTCCTCCCTCCCTTCACCTTCCTCTCGTCCTGCCCCTGGACCACGAAGTTCCGACTGCAAGGATAAAAATCACCTTTCCCAACGCACCGACAATACATTCTTATTTCAAAGTCTACCGAAGGCACGCGTCTCTCCGAACCAACCTTGCATGGAAAAGAAGATGGTGAAAAAAAAAGTAATAGTAGTAGAGGTGGACGAAGGGGAAGAATGCTGCCGCCTCACTTACATCATCTGAGCGACAGCCGAAGAGAAAATCCGAGTCTTGTTGAAGAAAAAAAGTCGAGCCGAATGTGTATGGAAAAACGAAAAGGTCACGGCGGAAAAAAAGCTGCAGCCGCTAAATGCAAAGATAATCCGAATCCGACAAATATCGCTTGTTGGCAGATGGAACGTTGGAATGCCGTACCTGTAGAATGGGAAACAAAAGAAATTGATGATGGCGATGATCGGATGAGCTGGGATAACTGACGCTAGGAAATGGACGCCATAAACGCCGTGCGCTGTATCGAGAGGTTCCCATGAGTCTGGGTTGCACTGGGGCTGAAGTCAAGTTTTTTGTTACCACTGGTGGTTTACGCAGGAGTATGTTCAGATGTAGCTGCATGGTCGTTTGTGCATGGAATTGCGAAGAAAGCACCTGGAGGCGGGATATCTGCATTCCCATAAGTTCCGAGCTTTGTCGTTTTCCGCTCTCAAAAGTTTGCCAGTCCATTCCTTGAGTGGCGTTTGCTAAAGCGCTTCCTACCCTTTACTGAGTCAGTATCGCCTTCTTTGCGAAGATGGCCATGGCGGGAGGCGGGAATGTTCACGCCCTCGAGGGCAGAGTCAGCTCCCAACGTACTGGTGGGAGTGGTGTGGTTTGAGACGAGCTCACTCAGGCTGGCATCAGCAGAGTACGAATTCGACATTGTTTGTGAAAAGGCATAGTCCCGAGCTTGTTCGATGCTATCCAGCCATTCTTGAGTAGAGTACTTGCTGCCCTCGGGATCGCTAGTGGTGCTTTTGGTGTCTTCGAAGACGTATTGCTTATCTCGCTATAATTTGTCAACTGGGATTGCAATGTTGGAGAATCTCTACAACGTACCGTTTCTACGAGCCAAGCAGTAAGGCCCTTGGAGTCCTGGAACGATCTCCATGAACAGCCTGCTGAGAGTAATGATACCTCTTCCTTGAGCTTCTTGTCGTTTGTGCCTGCCGCGCACATCAAAACGCGAGCGTTGGACGTAATCATTACGAGCCGCTGTCGCTTCTTGACAGTATTTCCACCGAAAAAGCGCGAGAACTTCTTGGGTGGCTCCGCTGGCTCTTCCTTTGCGCCGACAACGTGACCAGGAGGATGCTGTGTGACAAACATGTTTCCAAGCTTCAGTATTCGTTCGTCTCGCTTTGTAAGGACTGGAGACCAGTCGATGTCAAGCTGGGAGGGAGGAGGTAGTTCGGTGATGAGCCGTGGTTTTGGTCGCGCCTGGGGTTGACTGGGAGCTGCTGCTGCGGGTGCGGAGGGTCCTGAAAGGATGTTAGTTGCTTCGCTGCCTTTGTATGAAGGGGCCGATTATACATACCATTGAGTTTGATTGGTTCTTGCGGGGGCGCACTATAGGACTTGAGGCGCGGTGCCTTTTGCTTCCACAGCCCCTTGCCCCATTGGATGCCATCAAAAAAGGCATGATTCTTAATATGCTCCATGGGCAGTCGTGTCAATGGATCCAGAACCAGCAGTCGCTCAACCAGGTCTTTTGCTAGTGGAGGGAAACCGTCTGGAAAGGAGTATTCGAGTCCGACAATTTTCTGAAATGTCATGTATTCGTTTGCAGCCTTGAACGGAGGTCTTCCAGCAAGTAGTTGGTAAATGATGCAGCCAAAGGCCCAGAGATCGCTCGCTTTGCACGCATTCTTATCTGTCAGTAGTTCTGGCGACACATATTCCGCAGTTCCCACAAACGATTGCGCACGGTCCGACTCGCTGGTATCCAGAGGGTCACTACTTGACCCGGCACCGTTTGATCTCTTCTGGTCTAGTATCTTTGCCGTGCCAAAATCCGTAATCTTGACATGCATTGCATCGTCGAGGAGGACATTCTCAGGCTTCAGATCTCGGTGTATTACGCCCTTGTTGTGCATGTAGTCGATTGCGTCGAGTATTTGGGCTCCGTAGAACCGTGTGCACTCGACGTCAAATGTGCCCATCTTCTTGAGGAAGCCCAGCAATTCACCACCAGATGCCAAGTCAAGGACAAAGTACAATGAGCGCTCGTCCTGGAAGGTGTAGTAGAGTCGGACAATACCAGGGTGCTCCGTCAAGCGGTTGAGCGTATCCTTCTCAATGTTCACGTATTTGACCTTCTTCTCCTTAATGATATGGCGCTTGTCGAGCACCTTGATTGCGTATTCGCGCAGTGTCTGGCGATCTGTTGCTGCTAAAACAGTACTGTAGGAACCTTCACCCAATGTCCTACCAAAGTTGAAGTCCTTGACACCCTTTTTCACCACGCGGGTGATTGGCCTGCCATTCTGATCTAGGTCCTGTCTAGTGCTCACAGCGGCACCCCGCTCTTTCCACTCCTCGCTGCTTGAGAGCGGCCCACCCTCGACGCTGTACGGAGAGCTGGACAATTGGGATGCCCCGGGATGGTGTGCTTCCATGGGCACCCGCCGCGAGCTTCTCCGAGGCGGGAGAGGCCCGTTGATAGCCGACATTTGTGCGGACTGGCGGTAGGGATCCCGTCTGCTGTGTTCTCTTGTGGGCATGGCACCCGGGGCGACTCGGGAGCTCGCAGTACGGCGAATGTCCGTGGCCATTGCCTCGTCGTTGTAGCGGTATGTGCCAGGGGCGGTGGTGGACGAGGTGGAGAGGTTGGGATGTTGGTACATGCTCGTGGACACGGGGCGTTCTCGCATGGGCTGCGACGTGGGCACGGCGCTGCGCTGCTGCTGCAGCAACGGGGCGGCGGCGTAGGCGGGATAGACAGCCTGATGCTGTGCTTGCTGTGCCTGCTGGGCCAGGGGCATCGACTGGCGGTGGGACAGGCGCGGCGAGTGCGACGACAGCGACGATGTCTCTGCTAGGGGTGAGGGGAATGCGGCGGGCGAGCCCGAAGGTGACGAGGCATAGACATTGTGGTTGACGGAAAGCGAGTCTGAGGCGGCGGGCTCCTCGTCTATGGACGCGTAAGATGAGGCGGGGTCGTACGAGGCGAGGGGCGAGTGGTGCTGGGGGTTCTGGAGGTACTGCTGCTGGTGCTGCTGCCTATCGGTGACGGTGGCCGAGGACGAGGCGCGCGAGGGCGGGAGTGGTGAAGGTGGTGGTGATGCTGATGCTGATGACGACGCGGGTTGCGGGAGCTGCGGCGGAGCGTCTGGGGCATCTGAGGACTGGGGGAGCCGCTGGGGGTTGGTTGGGGGAGGCGAGGGAGCGTCGTCGTCCTCGTCTGGATTGGCAATGCGCAGTCCGCCGAGCGTCTGCGACAGGCTCAGGTCGCCATTCATCGTGGCGGCCGGTGGGCTGCACTGGCGGTAAACGAGCGAAGGGTTGCAGGTAGCGAAGGGACCACCCGCGGCGCGTCAAAGGAGCCTCGATTAGCGTGCGGGATACGAGGGTGCAGCGGAGGCATGGCAGGGGCCCCAGAGGCCGGTCGATGGGGTTGGGGGGTGGATTGGGACGAGATGCGGCGAGGTGAGGTTCGTATGGCGCTGCTGCTGCTGCTGCGGCTGCTGCTGGCCGTGGTGCTCCAGACGCTCGGTGATGCCATGTCTCGGCAAATGGCTGACGGCCTGACAACACCTCGACGACACCATGCGCCGTCTATCCGTCTATCCATCGTCTCCGCCATGCACATCCACCACGCCCGCCCGTCTTCTGCTGCTGTCATGGCTGCCCACGAGCACCAGGTACGGCGAGGAAGGCACGGCATCATGCATCGCTGTTCGCGCAGCAGTGCACCGCCATGGAACTTCCCGAGACGCTGTGCAACACCAGGCAACGGCAATGGAGAGATGGCTACGGACAGGGCAATGGCAATGGCCGCAGCAATAGCAATAGCATTGGAAATGCCAGCGGCGCATGGCCAGCGTACAGCATGTCTCGAGCCAGTTCCATCCGGTTCACCACCATGCTGAGACCCTTCGCTGTTGGACCCTAGAATATCCCTTTGCCAGACCCCTCAGGCGATTGCCGTTTGCTCGTCCAAAGGTGGCTCATTATGCTACGTTTGCGCCCATCAGAGCTTGCCCTGACTCCAGACGACGTTGACGAGACATTCCGCCGCGTCTCCCTCAAGCAGACATCAACAGCACGACAACACTGGGCAATGCGCCCTCACGGACAGCCCGGCCGGCCCATCCTGCGACGTGGCCCGCAGAGGTCTACCCGTGATGCCATCACTCCCCTCGGGAACATTCCCACCTTGCAGCCCCGGCAAGCCGTCTTTGATTCTGTCAACGAGGAAGAGCACGTGCACAACCAGCAACAGACTGTACCACCAGGCCATGATAACAGCCACGCAGCCTTGCCCCACCACACGCCTGAGGGAAGCGATGAAGCAGTTTCACCAGCCTTGCCGGTATCACATACCATGCAGCTTCCATTCCGCCCTAGGCCGGACGGCCAAGCACTAGACACACACATCACTTCTGATGAACAAGGTGAGAGCGCTTCCAATCCACCCTCAGATCCACTGCCTGGCCCCGCAACGTCTGGACCCACTGGGACTATCGATAGTAGTAATGGACAACCTGCACGATTGCCCTCAGCCGACTTTGCTGGGAACACCCCAGGGCTGCGAGGTGGTGGAAATCTAGCGGGCATTGCTCATGGTCACAATGGTCGTCGAGACATCATCCGTGAGCATTCGCCATTACATCGGGTACAGAAACTCGCCTCACCTGCCCATCAAGTGTCTCCAGGAGACCCCACCAAATCACCGACTAATCCTAGCTCTAACAATTCTACCTTGCGCTCAAATGGCTCCGTGACTCAGACCCCGAGACGGACACACTGCCAGTCCCAGAAGCGCCTGCCAAATAGTGAACCGCGTCGCAGTAGTGGTCTTCAGCCAGCTATTACACGAAGCCTGTCATCGGGAGCCACGCCATTGTCCAGTGTCGCAAGTCCAAGCGACCCATCTGACGACGTGTTCAGGACACCAACAGTGCCAGAACACTTCACCAGACGTCACAGGGACTCTTACAGCTTGACCAGCAATGATCATTCAACACTTGATCCAAGGAATTTCTCAAGCACTGTGGGAGGCGTGAGACAATCGGACCATACAAGCGTGAGACCCAGTGGGCGCGGCAGTGACGCTACCAGCGCCAGTACAGGTTATTCCTGGTATGGGTCGCTTTCTTCGGATACGCGGTTCCCAAGTAGTGAGTATTCACGAGATGGGGCATCTCCTTCTACCCAGCTGGATGCCGTCAGGACCAGGTCGCATGGACCTTCGCCTCTTCCGTCCATGCCATATACACGAATGCAGAATGATGGGACCTCCTCGTCCCCAACATCAGGCGACTCGAGGCAGATTTCAGAAGGCTGTGTCGAAGCTGCCACTGCTGCCGTCCATGATTTGCAATCACCTCTAGATCCGTATGCAGAGCACTATCAGCGTCGTGTACACACTCAGCATGCCTTGCTCAATTCCCCTACGTATGCAAACCCCGCCAATCCCTCGCTCTCTACCAGGGGTAATTCGCCCACCTTTCTCAGGCCAAGTCCATCGCTCGGGATTGAACAACGCTCGAGTGAAGACGCACCAGTCTCAATGGCAGTCAATCATGGTGATGCAACCCGTTATGGCCGAGTGCCGGCGCACAGAGCGGCATACCAACGCTTGCAGAGTCCACCTTACACCACGTACTCTGGCGCTATAGGAGGCAGTGAGATGTCATCATCCCGTTACAGTGCGGTGCCGCCCGCGGCCCCGCATGATGCGTCCAATCGATCTCGCGATTACTCGGCGCATGGTTCGGCAACGATAGGTATGCCACGCGGCGGAGAGGTCTCTTGTTCAGCAAGCACGCTACACATGTACCCGCTGCAGCACGAGTTTCAGATGCAGAGTCACCACGTAGTCGAGGCCGAAGCACCGAGGTCGTCACTACGACAGCCATCGGGCCAGTATAGGGCCGAGTTTGCAAGCCACGGGCCTGTACGCATGTATCGATCGGGATCTAGCTCTCTCAGCCTGCAACCAAGGCGTGATGGTCCTCTGAGTGCTCTTGCTTCGTTTGAGCAAGGCAGTGGGACTACGAGCAGATACACGCAGTCGTCACTCATTCGAGCCACGGCGGCAGCAACGGGGCGGACGTATCGGCGGATTCGGCCAGAACAGCATGATCAAGAGAACCATGGTGATGGCATGGTGATGCGGCGCGAGGAAGCCAATGTGGCTGCGCGGTATGGCGATGACGAGCAGCACCGGACCATGATGAATGAAACGCCGCCGAGAATCGGGCGTGTTGAGCGCAGGATGATGGAGTAAGTAGGTGGACGGGGTAATGTTGCAGTTGAATAGAATGGGACATTGGATGATTAGATGATTAGTTGTAGTGGTGGTGACATTGAATTAGTTCATGGCAAGGTTAAGTCTTGTTCACTGCTAGTCAACAGATCTCGAGTGTAGGTTTTCCAGACAGTAATTGGTACCGCTTGTTATGGAGAAAACCAAATATGATGGTTCTCGACGCTAGATGTGCTGCGGTCTACAGAGGGCGAGTATAGCGTCGAAGCCGGGCATGGTGTAGGTTGATGTTGACGAACATGTTCTTGTTCCTGCCAAGCGTACCCACTTTTGTTTTATTCCAGCCATGCCGTTGTCTTACCGAGAATTATGACGGCGAGGTAGTTTGGTACACTAAATTTTCGATAGAGCAGAAGACGATCCGACGAGTCTAGTGTGACTATACCGATTTGTGTTACTTATTACCACATGATTTGTCTGGAACGTGCTGAGAGGGTTTTGTTCTGCGTCGTTGTGAAAGCAGTAACTTTGGACATGTCACTGTACATGAAGATTGAAACAAGGCGCGGGAGCCATTAGGCAGCCAACTGCCTGTTTCGGGACCATGTACGTACACGGTGGCGTGCATTGGGGAAGGAAGGGCATGACGATGTATGGAGCGTGTTGGCAGTCGGCTATGACTCGAACTGGGGCGAACACGTCGATTCTGCGTGTGTGCCGGTAGTTGGATGGCCGCGAAAAAAAACAACCAGACCAACTGCATTTGCCGTACGAGTACCGTGACATGGAGCATGTAACTCCTGCTTTGTGCATGAAAGGTTTGCCGGCCGACGAGCAGGCCGACAAGCAGGCCAACAAGCAACTAGATGGAATCGGGCCCTTTTTTTGGGGGGCGCGGTCCAGAAGGTAGAAGGTAATGCATGGAAGGCGAATGGCAAGAAGCCAAGAAGTCATGGCTAGTATGTTTTTGGGATGCGTTGGGACGTTTACATCTAGCCGTAGCCTATCGGTTGGGTGTGGTCTGGGCTGGATGAAACATGACGGGTGTGGTGGGGGCTGCGCCATGGTGCAATGGCGAATGCGGGGTCTGATTTAGCAGAGTCGAGCGTATAGGCGCACCGTGAATAGTAGCAACCATGGGGCGTAGGTAAGCAGCGAAGATGAAACTGGGAAGCGCAGTTGAAGCGGAGGCGACGAGATCCGAGGACCAAGATAGAAGATGCCATTTTTGGGGTTTGGGGTGGGTGACGCGAGCGCTTCGTGGGGTGGGCGGCTCGCACGAACCCGCATCCCGTTATAGCAGCCGGTGGGCGACTAGCACGCAAAGAGCCTCATCTGGCGCCCGGCATTGGGAGCAGAATGTTAATGCGTCGAGTAACAGTCGATGCACGTGGTACCTGGTAACATGGTTTGACAAAGAACAGCAGCATCTCCGGTAGGACCATGGGCGCACCCAGTGCGCGAGATAGATGCAAATTAGACGAGTTGCATGAGCATTGATTGGACCTGGGCATGATGTACATTTATCTCGGTGGCTTTGTCGGACGGTGATTGGCCGGCAGGGGTGGGTGAGGCGGTGCAGCGGCTGTTGAGGCTCTCTCGCTACCGTTTGGCAGCCCCCCAAAAAAGGGTCTGGGCCTGGTAGAGATGGAATGGCGAGCATGGTAGGGAGTACGCAGGAGCTTGTAGCAGTACTTAGAACGAGCAATCAGGGCGTAGCAGGGCTGGACTGGATGCACGCTGGCATGTGGCGGCAGCATGGCGATTTGTGGAGAGCAATGCAAAACAGACGTGTTGAAACAAATGGAGAGGTGTTTGCAATGTGCATGAGCCAATCCCGAGGCCATGTCGGAGGCAAAGCAGATAGCGCATGACAGCGATCCAAGGGATCCATGGGCCGTCGGTGGTGGAGCTGGCGGAGCGTAGAGCACCATCTGGCCGTCGCGAGAGAGGTCGGATGGCCACGCTGTCATGCGACGGGGTGACAGATGGCAGAAACTGCTGCTGATCGCCCGCGGGCCTTGGCGCACATGCAACATTGGGCAGAGGGCGTGGGCGTGCTTCGTTTTGTTTAATCATTCACGGGCATTTCGTCATTCTGCCAGTTGGGCGCAATGCAGAGGTGGCCCGGCGTATGTTTTGTGCTGGATGGAATGGACTGGAGTCGAGTGGTGATGCTCTGGGCCCCATGGTTTGGCCTGCAGGTGAAGCCAGGCATAGGGTAGACTAGATACGAGAGGCCTTCCTAGGGTAGCATAGTGGCGGCATGCGTAGCGAAAGCTTCTCTGCGTCCTGCTCGGGCGCCCAACCCACGACGCATTGCTACGCGTCGTCGTAGTGAATGATGCTCTGGAGTCGAGGCACACACACGCACACGCACACGCACACGCACACCGACGATGCTTTTCGCACGCAGAGGCCGGCGCCCCGTGGCCAGAGTATCCCGGGCGCACGAGGCTGGGAAACGGGCAGGTCGGGCTCGTGTGCGTCACTGTACTCTATGCTGCTGCTGCTACTGCTACTGCGTGGTCGCCTGCTATTCATCCACCACGGCCATGCGGCTCCACTCTAACACGCCTCACCGCCTCAAGCACCATCTGGCAGGCTGGGAACGTGACCCAGGTGCGCTGCCAGCAGGCCTGGCTAGTCCCCGCCGAGTCTGCAGATACATAATTGTCGACGACGCCGGCCGGATGCACAACTGCAACGTCTTGAACGCCCTGGCCTGCAGTGCAGTCGTCAGTCGTACTATCACCACTCGTCGTACACAATACACTATACTACACTACACCCATTCAATCTCCCCTCCCTGTCCTCAAACATTGTCGCCCGCCCTTCGAAACGCGACTCGCAACACGCCTTGATTGGCCGTCGCTCCCTGTCGCCTACCGCGCCCTGCCCTGCCCTGCCCTGCCGGCAAACCATTGGCTTGCACTTGAAACACTGTGCATTCCTGCCAGAGAGCCCTCAGCACCACTCGCAATCTTGCAACCCCCCCAAACCGGCCATACAGCCGCTGGCCGCTGCCTGGCGTCGCGCGCTACCCACTCGATTGGCTGCCACTGCCAGCCGCCGAACCACGACGCCCATAGGCCCGTCCCATTGCCTCTCAGTTTAGCATCCCACCTGCATCTCCACCCCAGGGGCCTGCTGCTGTTAAGTATCACGCTCTGCCAGCCCTCGGAAACACTCCTTCACACACACTGTCAGTCGCAACCTTCCCTTCTTCTCTCCCTTTTTTTTCTTTTCCCACCTCCGACCCTGCCATCCCAGCGGTGCAGGTGCCTCGTCCACTCCGGCAGTGACCCTCGCCTTCCCTTCCCCCTACTACTAAACGCCACCACCCACTACCACTACCACTACTACCACCACCACCCCAACTCCCTTATTGGCAGCGCCATCCACACCTTCTCTCCTCAACACCAAAAAATTTCTCCCCCCCCCCCCGTCTCGACTGCCTTTCGTCTTCCGACTGGACTCGGACTTTTCCGTCGCTCTAATCTTTCTGCTGCCTTGCCAATTCAACCTTGTTGTCGTGCTGCCACCAAGCCACAGCACAATCAGCCTTGGACACCCGCTTACCCACTCTCCAGACCGGAACTACATTCACTTCTTAAGACAACACCACCACGCCAACCTAGGCCCATCACCACCACCACACACAACTTCACCATGCCTTACTCACCAAATCTTGCTGCCGAGAACCAGGCGGCTCTGGACCACTTCATCCAACTCCCAGTGTCAAGTGACATGATCTCATATCTTGCTCAAAAGGCCACACAAGTCATCCGCTGCGAGCCATGCGTCAACAAGAACCTGCCCCCCACACCACCAGCCTCGCCCTCGCAGCATGTTGCCTCGCACCCCCGGGAACCGGCCCTTCCATCCGTCGAAGAGTTCATCACTTCCATTGTCGAGAGATCACATGTCCAGACGGCCACCCTCATGTCTTCGCTCATCTACCTCAGCCGGCTACGGTCACGCCTCCCCCCTGTTGCAAAGGGCATGCGCTGCACTGTCCACCGCATCTTCCTCGCCTCGCTCATTCTTGCGGCTAAGAACCTCAACGACTCATCGCCCAAGAACAAGCACTGGGCAAAGTACTCGTCTGTTCGCGGCTACGACAACTTCGGCTTCTCCATCACAGAGGTCAACCTCATGGAGAAGCAGTTGCTCTTCCTCCTCGACTGGGACCTCCGCATCAACACGGACGATCTCTACTACCACCTCGAGCCTTTCCTAGCCCCCATCCGTGTCTGGCAATCACGCCAGGCCGAGAAGGCCAGGCTTGCCGAGAAGGAGAAGGAGCTTGCCCGCAAGCAGTACCAGCTCACCACTGAGAACCTTTCGCGCTCAGTCCACACCTACCCATCAAACTCATCCATGTCTTCACACTCTTCTCGTGCTCAGAGGCATCGCATGCAATACGTCCCATCATCCCGCGCACCCTCGCGCACACCCTCGCTATCTCCACCTACCCGAAGCTCCTCGGCCTCAGTCTCATCGGAATCACCTTCGAGCTTCCACGAGGAGCCTTCAGAGGCCGTTCTCCACCGCTACGACGCAGACCAGGGTGCCAATGTTGTATATATCAATGGCCCTATCCCGTACGCAGCCCCCAAGCAGCAGCATGCTCTCCCGCTGTACGAGCACCAATCCTCCAAGAAGGTCAAGACGTCAGCGGGCGGCATCTTCAGCCGGATGTTCGGCCAGACGGGCGCATATGCCGGCCGTCAGGTCACGTATTAATTTGATTTGCTATCTTGCACACACACTGTCGCTTACCACAACTTTGTCATGTTTCCTTCTTTGTGTTTTACTTTTTTTTCTTTTAGCTTTGCGCTTGGTTTCACCAAAGGAGTCTCAACGGGTGTTATACGGCTGACATGATCTGACGAAAAATGCTCACTGGATGGGACATTTCTTCGCCCATCTCGTCACCAGTTGCATTGGAAGGCGTTCATTTCTCAGCATTTGCATAACCCAGCATGGAATCGGCGTTGGAAATTATCATCCTCATCACATCATCAATAGTTTGTCGGAGCACCGACAATATGGCTACTAGTTCAAGGTTCGCTCCGCTGTCTGTCCTCGTTTGGCAGGTGGCGCGAGTAATGAAAAAATCATTAAACATATTTTGAATCACTCCACTTGTCGCTTCTGCATCTTGTTTTGGCTTGGCGGAGCACCAAACGGCCTGGGTCTCCGAAAAATAAAACAGCATGACGCCCTTTGCTCTGCCTTTCAATCTCGGTAGATTGCATCTGACGGGGCGCGCTAGGGCTGCAACGGCTATCTATCACACGGCACGACTAGAGCGTTTTATCCCACTAGCGGGAACGACTGTTGCATTTGGGCCATGCGCGACTCATCTACATTACGCGACCTGTGTGCCAAAGTTCCAAAGAGGACGTAGGATCAATAAGACGCTGAGACCCCTCGTAGATCCATTATCAAACACGACTCACACACACATGGCCGAGGGAAGATGCGACATTTGGGCCGCGGCAAGCAGAAAAGGGACATGCCGCGTCCGTCCGTCCGCTTTTCTGTCCAAACTAACCACATACACACACGAGAGGGGCTCATGGCATGGAAGAATATACTCTTGCCTAGAGCATCAGGATTGTTATAAAGATTGACCGATGACGGACCGGGCTGCAGGCGTGTCTCAGCAGCAGTGTGTGGAGTATAGCTTATTTCCATAGTAAGTAGAGTAAGTAGATGACCCGAATATCTGTCCGCAAGCACATGTAACTATGTCATCCTCTCGTATCTGCCTTGTGATGCGACTCGGGCATTTTTTGTCTCTCCCACTTGGCTTTTCTTCGTCCGTCTCCGCTTGCGCAGCCACATTGGGCTGACAGACTATACCGTATTACATGGACCCAAGCTCTACCTGCCTACCGTTTGATTGAATGATCTACGTCTGCCGCTTTTTCTCTTTCTCTTGGCCTTGTGTGTCCCAAGCCCGTTGCGGGAAAAACCAATGAAGTGCGGGATGTAGGTGATATTTGAGACCGGAACTAGGCTGACACGCAGCCCGTGATGCCAACCGTCGAAAGACTCCCGCGGTAAGCACGGCAGCACCTGGGACTGAACGACTGGATGGTGTGTGCGAGTTTTAGAGAGAGAGAGAGACAGCCTTGGAACCTCAAACGCCACGGCATACACCAAGGCAGCACCGCATATGTACTGCTACTCTCAGAACATGATTTGCGAACATTGAGAGCCAAAGAAAAGAATAGTGTGCATGCTCATCTAACTTAAATCAACCACACTA